>OX333074.1:44963429-45068129 GCA_946863875.1 Alloplasta piceator
TTAGCATCTTCCCAAAAACTGATATATTAATTTGTTGTATTATTCGTGAATATTTGACAATTTACTAAATTCTAATCCTCCATTCAGGCAAGGAGGAAAAAATACTCCAAAAATACTGAAAAGAGAAAAGAAGACGATTAAAAACAAACTTTACATTTTTAGGGCTGCAAAAAAGGACCCCTAAAAATTTTCAGGAAAATTATTTGGTCTATATGGCTCAAATTTGGCATAATAAAATAGATTTTAGAAAAAAAATGTATAGATAGATTTTTAAAAAAACAGATAGATAAAATAGATTTTTTTGTGTAAAAACCTCCCCTTTATGTAGGGGTGGAATTTTATTATTTTCGCGTACACCCTTGTGTAGGGTGTCGTTGAAGAAGTCTTTAAAGATCATTGTTATGTTTTCCTGATCAATATTTCCATACTGCGTTCCGTTTTCAAAATAATAAGCCCTGAGCGGCCATTTTGTGTGAGTTACCTGTTCCCACCTCCCACAACTTAAACAGTAGTTTTTAAAAATCTGAAAGATATCTACAAAGCTAGCATGTAAATCGAAATAAAAATAAAAACTATCGCGACTAACGAAAGTCCACTGATTCACGAATTGAGGCGATATTCTGGTCTAGAGACATTCATTTTGAGCGTTTTGTCGAGGTCGATTAAAAAAAATTATTTTTACTATTTTTTTTACAACATATTTATTAATATTTCGGCAATAAACAAAAAAAAATTCAAGAGAAAAAAAGAAAATTAAATAAGCTATAAGCTGGTAAAGTTGGGACTAAAAAATAAGCGATGTCCTGGTTGACACTATTGCAACCTTTCTAGTTATCCGATACAAAATTTTAAAAAAGATTCTTAATTAGTAAGAATGTCTTTATAGCCCCTACCTCAGAGGAAACGAAAAAAAATCGCAAAATGGCGGCTATCTGAACGAAAGAGCGTTTTTCGTCTTCTTTTTCATAGTTTTTGATTTTTTTACAAGTGTGAAAATAATAATTTTTATACAAAAGTGGTAGTGGCGATAGACAGTTATACATTGAATGTTGGTAAAAAATTTGAAGCCGTGTTGGGAAAAGTAGTTTTGAGGGTGTAGTTGCTGCGTCACTAAAATAGCTATAATTCCGTAAATTATTGGAGTTCAAAAATTTTCTTTTGAAGATATATCCTTGAAGGTCTCAACTTCAAGAATGTGCAAAAAAATGATATTTTTAAGATTCTAGACCACAATAATTAGTGTTATTGTGGGGTGGTTCTAGACCATAATAATTAGTGTCATTGTGGGGTGGTTCTAGACCACAATAATTAGTGTTATTGTGGGGTGGTTCTAGACCACAATAATTAGTGTTATTGTGGGGTGGTTCTAGATCACAAAATTAGTGTTATTGTGGGGTGGTTCTAGACCACAATAATTAGTGTTATTGTGGGGTGGTTCTGGACCACAATAATTAGTGTTATTGTGGGGTGGTTCTAGACCACAATAATTAGTGTTATTGTGGGGTGGTTCTAGATCACAATAATTAGTGTTATAGTGGGGTGGTTCTAAACCACAATGATTAGTGTTATTGTGGGGTGGTTCTAGACCACAATAATTAGTGTTATTGTGGGGTGGTTCTAGACCACAATAATTAGTGTTATTGTGGGGTGGTTCTAAACCACAATAATTAGTGTTATTGTGGGGTGGTTCTGGACCACAATAATTAGTGTTATTGTGGGGTGGTTCTAGACTACAATAATTAGTGTTATTGTGGGGTGGTTCTAGACCACAATAATTAGTGTTATTGTGGGGTGGTTCTAGACCACAATAATTAGTGTTATTGTGGGGTGGTTCTAGATCACAATAATTAGTGTTATAGTGGGGTGGTTCTAAACCACAATGATTAGTGTTATAGTGGGGTGGTTCTAAGCCACAATAATTAGTGTTATTGCGGGGTGGTTCGGAACTGCAGTTTGTGGGCAAGTCCGGACTTGGACGGTTTTTTAAAAATTGATTTACTAAATTCCTTTCGATCGATTAGGTAAAATTAATTTTCATTCTTCATTCTTATTTATCATAGGCACAATATTCCTGAGTCATTCAGGGACAAGTGTAATATACGTGATGATGTAAAATATCGCGTCTATATCGTACACACACTGCTGTCCATATTAGTTATCTCGCAGGTCGTGCCAAGTGGAGTGTGTTTTATTTCACTCCTATTCAACAGCCATCGGGAACCCGTCGGGCAATGGTTATTATGCAGTTTGCTTATATCAATTCTGACACGTTGCCGGAACGAAGTGTCTTCCGGCTTGGTTAGCACCAACGACAACCGCTCTTTTCTTTACTCCCCCCTCTTTCCGTCTCTCACCTCATCCTTTCCCACCTTTTCCCTCACTCTTTACCTGACGTTATCCTCGTCGAACAACATCGGTGTTGCATTCATTTGCGCATTGTACTGCAAGCTTTCCGTCATATCGATCGTGAACACTTTGGTTCTGCACACATCGACAGCGGCTTGTAAAACAGCTCGCACTTTTAACCCCCTGATGTACGATTAAAAAAAATTTATCGTCATTTTCTTATCGGAGTCGATAACGGATTGCGGAACATCTGAGCATTTTATCCAAATGTCAATGACGTCGTGATCAGAGTTGTGATAATAGTAATGTAAAAGTAATGCATTACCCATTACTTTCAACAATGTGTATTGGATAAGTTTTCCATTACAAGTTACAGAAGTAACGTGTGATGAATGAATCTTCCATTACAAATTAAAATAATAATATGTAATGGATGCGTGTCCATTACAAATAAAGAAAGTAATGTGTAATGTATGCATGTTCCATTACAAATAATAAAAGTAATGTGTAATGGATGCATATGCCATTACAAATAAAATAAAAATTACGTGCAATGAATGAGTGCTGCATTCTCCAAAAATTAGTGCTCCATTACAAAGTACAATGGAAAAAAAAAGTAATTTTTCATGCAGAATATTCCATTACGAATTAGTGTGTTTCGACGACAATTTGGTAGTGCTAAATGTATGAATAGTAATTTTTTGGAGTAATTTTTACTCCATTCTTGTAAAAATTACAATTCAAGAAAAACTTATAGGTGTCAGTGTATATTAACTTAATATACACTGTTTATAATATATACACATTTACCACTACGATAGTAAAGTTAACAATTTCACCTTTTTTTTAAATTGTCATTTGTAATGGAGCACTCATTCATTACACGTTTTTTTTTTTTAATTGTATAATGGCACATGCATCCACTACACATTACTTTTTTATTTATAATGGAACACGTATTCATTACACATTACTTTTGTATTTTGTAATGGTTTACTTATTCATTTAACATTATGCAGTATAATAGGTAATGAATACAGTAATGCAGTATTTACAACTCTGGTCGTGATACGAATAAAAAATGTAAGAACTGAAAATTACAAAAACCATATCCAATGTAACTCAAAAACTACCCTCACCCGCTTCGATTTGGTTTGGGATTTGTTCTAAGATTGCATCGAGTCCAAAAATCTTTTGCAATTTTTTTTATCATGAAATACAATGGCGGAAATTTTGATTTTTCGAAAAATTCTCAAAATCTTGCAATTTTATATAAAAATGTTGGAGTAATTAATTAGAATGAAATTTTTTGTTTACACCAACTATCACAAAAAGAACGAATCTAATTCACAATTTATTATGTGCGATTAAAGTATGACAAAAATTGATTAACAATTTTTTTCATTCGTGGAAATGAAAATAATAATTAAGTCACCGAATGACTCATCGAATTTGGCAAGAAAAAAAATTATTTACTTGTTCCATTTCTTGTTTTCAAATTCAAGTAAAAAATTTTAGGAATTACAAATTGCAGTCACGTTTTAAGCCCTAACACTAAGTACTCTCTTGTGAGACGAGAAAATGAGGTTTTCCGCGGTACGAGACGAATTTGCTGGGAGAGAGTCAAGAGGGGGATGATAGCGGAAGGGAAGCCCGAAACGAACTATATAATACTCGGACGTTTTGCTCGAGTGTCAAGTGTGGAAGAGAGAAGGATGAAGTGGGAAAGCTACGAGGGGGATGTTGAGAGGAAAAGGGAGTGAGGGTTTAACACCGTGCTCGCGACAAATCGGACGGAAAATGGGAAAGCCAGCGGACTGGTGACAAATGGTGAATCCCTTGCCAACCCCTCAACTTCTCTCTTTCTCTCCTTCTCTTTACCGTGGCTTTTCAACATGTCCCTCGTGAAATCACTTTTGGCGTTCCCCCACCTCTCTCTCTCTCTCTCTCTCTCTCTCTCTCTCTCTCTCCCCCTCTCTATCTCTCGGATTTTATGTGGTTCTCGTTCCAGTGAGTTTCCCAACCATTCTGATACCACTCTGCTTTGTCATTGGTCGAGTTTATATATACGAGCGAGCTTCAACCCTCCCAATTTATGTCTCGTCCTTTTCTCTGTGAAACTCTAAATTCTACAATCCTCTTCCCTCTCCTGAAGAAAAAGCTCGACCAGTAAGTGGTTACGTACGAGCTTTTTTCGTCAAATTTTTATACCCAAATTAGCCATTAAACCATTAGTCAAGGTAGTAAAACTATGAAATGAGGGTGGGGGTCGAAGAGTCGACTAACCAATATTTCGAACGGCCGAAATCCCGAATTTCACGATTACGAGCGTTCGAATAACGAAGCGCCGAAATCCTGAACGCCAGAAAAGCGAAAGCGGAGAGAGCCGCCCCATGCGTAAGAGAGAGAGAGATGCGCCTCCTCTCTGTCTTACGCATGGGGCGGCTCTCTCCGCTATCGCTTTTCTGGCATTCGGGATTTCGGCGCTTCGTTATTCGAACGCTCGTAATCGTGAAATTCGGGATTTCGGCCGTTCGAAATATTAGTTAGTCAACTCTTCGACCCCCACCCTGAAATGATGGATACAGTGCTGAATAAGATTGAGAAGGAAAATATGAAATCGAATATTATTAGAAAAGTCGAAAAACGATTCGAGTTCGATTTCTGTCATTGAGTATAATTCAGTTCTTTGTCTGATGTAAGTACATTTTTTTAAGGAAATTTTTATTGTAAAATAAAAATTAGTTCCTAAATCTTCCTAAAAACTTTTCTTTTTTTCATATTCAAAATAATGTATCAATTATTTAACAGCATTTTCTAAATAGAATAAGAAATCGTCAAATTTTTTAATTTTAGTGATTTTTCAATTGTAACAAGATTTTTATATATTTAAGAATTTATAATGGGGCATCTAATTCTGATCGAAAAAAATGAAAAGGTTCAATTTTTCAAGTTTCTAAAAATCCTCTTCCCTCTCCTGAAGAAAAAGCTCGAGCAGTAAGTGGTGACGTACGAGCTTTTTTCGTCAAATTTTTATCCCCAAATTTGCCATTAAATCATTAGTCAAGGTAATGAAATCATGAAATGATGGATGCAACGAATATTATTGGATATTATCTCAAGAGCTGAAAAACGATTCCAATTCAATTTATGTTATTGAGTATAATTCAGTTCCTTATCGAATTATTTTAAGGACATTTTTATCGTAAAATAAATTTTAGTTCCTACAACTTTCTGAAAACTTTTCCTTTTTTAAATTCAAAATAATGTATCAATTATGGAACAGCATTTTATAAATAGAATAAGAAACCGCTAAACTTTTTGAATTCAGTGATTTTTCAAATTTAACAAGATTTTTATATTTTTAAAAATTGAAAATGGGGTATTTAATCCTCTTTGAAAAAAAAATGGATCAATTTTTCAAGTACATAATTTACATAAAAATTTATAATTTATTAAAGATAAAAATCTTCAATTAGAACTAAATTATTAGAGCTATATTAATTTATATTAATTGTATAACCACAATTTCGATTTTTAACTACTTTTATAACGTTTTCCGGTGTTCAACAATGCTTTAATTGCTTCATTTTTTTACTGCCAAATAAGAGTCCTTTTCGAACATAATAAAACAATAATAAATTATCCAGAATCATCCAATGTCTTCTGCAAACCCCCTTAGAAATTACAAAAATCCATTAGTTCCAAAAAACGGCAATTGTTCGGTGAATAACATTTTCGGTAATTCTTTGATTTTTTCAATCTTTGAATAATAAAAAAAAAATCGAGTACTTTTACGATCCTTCATTCCGATAGGACATTATTTTGTTTAAAAAAAAAATAGGACGAGCCTTATTCCTCGCAGCGTTTTCTGCAAAGTGACTTGGGTACTTTATTATGCAGATTCGGTATATATGAACGAGAGCCCACGGTTTTTTTTTCTCAGAGCAAACTCTTCTTGCAGTTTGCACGTTCGAGCACATTGACGCTAACAAACTCTTGTCGACGAATAGACAAAAAAAAAGTTGGCGTTTAGACAGGATTGCACTGGCAAAAAAAAGTCTCGTGAGTTATCGATCGCGTTTGCACATCACTTCCTGAACGAATAAAAAAAATATATGAAGAAGAAAAAGCACGAATAGTTGGATGTACACTACCGCTCAAAAGTTGGGATACACCTGTCGATATTTCTTGCCGCACTAAAAGTTGCATAACTCCGTCAAAAAAAATGATAATCAAATTTTTAAAAAAGCGTTTCGACGGGAAGGAATTCGGCTTTGTTTCTCTTATTTTTAATTTTTTTTACGATTTTTTTTCGACCTGGTATGCATTTTTGAAAGTGACCGTTTTTCGGCATTTTTTCGACCATCGAAAATCGGGCGCATAACTTAAGGACATTTTTTTTTGTCTTTTATATCTATGGTACATGTGAAAAGGTTAGAAGCCGCTCCATTTTCATTCTCTAAAGATTTCCGTACGATTTTTTCTCGCAGAGTTTTTTTACTTTTGGCTAAAAAAGACAACTTTTGAAAGACGCAACGTAACTCAAAGACTATAGAGTTTAAGAGAAAATGTCAAATATGAAAAAAGTAGCGTAGGTATACACGGAATCGCCTGGAATTATTTCAGAATTTTCCCATACAATTTTTTTTTTTTACTATTTTTGCTCCAGTGAAAAATTTAATCTGTTTGAAATTTCCGTACTGCATGATGAAATAAAAATCTGAAAAAAATCAGCAACATTTGGCATGCTATAAACAACAATGATCAATAATAATTATTGATTATTGTTCATCATTGTTCAATAAATTGTTTAAACAATTGTTTAAACAATTTGTCAATGACTTTTGGGCAATATTATTATTGATAATTATTGCTAAGAGCATGCTAAATGTTGCTGAATTTTTTCAGATTTTTATTCCATCAGGAAGTACGGAAATTTCAAAAAGATGAAATTTTTCGCTGGAGCGAAAATAGTAAAAAAAAAAATTTCATGGGAAAATTCTGAAATAATTCCAGGCGATTCCGTGTATACCTACGCTACTTTTGTCATACTTGATATTTTCTCTTGAACTCTATAGTCTTTGAGTTACGTTGCATCTTTCAAAATTTGCCTTTTTTAGCCAAAAGTGAAATAACTTTGCGAGAAAAAATCGTACGAAAATCTTTAGAGAATGAAAATGGAGTGGCTTCCAACCCTTTCAAATGTACCGTAGATAAAAAAGTTAAAAAAAAATGTCCTTAAGTTATGCGCCCGATTTGCGATGGTCGAAAAAATGCCGAAAAACGGTCACTTTCAAAAATGCATACCAGGTCGAAAAAAAATCATAAAAAAAATTAAAAATAAGGGAAACAAAGCCGAATTCCTTCCCGTCAAAACGCTTTTTTAAAAAATTTGATTATCACTTTTTTTGACGGAGTTATGCAACTTTTAGTGCGGCAAGAAATATCGACAGGTGTATCCAAACTTTTGAGCGGTAGTGTACATCCTTTTATGATGTTGAAGGTTGCATCGTTGAAACGCAACGAAAATTAGTTTTCCTCTTCGTTTTAAGTATTGTTTACCTTTTTTTGTCGATTTAGTTAATAATAATCTCAATCGTAAATAGACAAACTTAAAAATATTTTAACAATTTTTTACTTTGAAAACACATCCTTAAGGGTTGTTAATTAGAAGAAAAAAAATCTATTGTTGTTGCATTTCAAGGTTGCAAGGTTAAACATCATTTACTTTTCTGTGTCGATGAACAAAAAAAAATTAGACATTATAAAGCTCACGAAAATTGTTAACATAATCGAATACGTCAGTCTCTTTTTTTTAAATCCTCTGCTTCAAAAAGTCTTAACATTTTTTACCAACGATAATCTTTGATTGAAGGAAAGAATCATGCGATTTCATAAATCGAATTCTAAAATTGCACATATTACAAAATTGTTAACGAATATTTGAAAAAATCATCAAATATAGAATCTTAATTCTAGTGATTATCTATTTAGAAAATGTTCCAGATTTTAACATAACGAAAAAAATTACGGGGTCATTGAATTCAGCTTAATATTCAAAATTAATCGAAACTATCAAGCATAAATATTGATCGAAAACACGCGAATTATTAAACGATATTATCTATTATTATTATTTAAAGTTAAAATTAATTAACAATTTTTCTCATTCATTGAATTAAAAAAAAATCATTAAGCCGCCGAACGACTCATCGAATTTAGCAAACAATAAAATTGTCACTTCTTGTTTTGCAGTTTCTTTTTTTTTTGTCAAATTCACGTAAAAGATAACTAACATATTACAACGTGTATAGTTCACTTTTTTTGCACCCTGAAGCGTGAAAAAAAAGAGGGGACGAAGAAAGAGCGAGGCAAGACATGAAAAAATGAATCGACATAGCTGAAATTTTATTAACCGCGAATCTCGATCTCGCGAAGGGTCTTTTATGTCTCGCTCTTCTCAGATTTGAAAAGTCTTTCGCTATCTTTCTCTCTCTTTCGTTTGCGACGAACAACGGAGGATAGTGGTAAATGTCATGGACCATAAATCGGTCCATTTATTTCCTTGGCGACCGCCATTGTGCCAAGAAACGTTTATACGCTCTCATCTTCTTCTCTGTCTCTTTTTTCTTCTCTCTTGCGTCCTCGTGTCGATTTAGTGTCGATTCTTTACTGTTTCGGGAGATTACTTATCGATTATCGCGATCGTATACTTTTTCAACATCCTATCATTCAAGTCACTTTTGCTTCCGGTCCCATTTCAACGATTTACAAAATCACTTCTAACGGCGAAGATATTATGAGGCTCAAAAACGATAAAACAAAATATTGTTAAACTGTTTTGAACCTTATTTTACGACTTATTGTTATTTTATGACGTTTCGTTAATTATGCTTCCTCATAGAGACAGATTTGTTTTATACAAAATTTGTTTTTTTTCGATATTTCGATGCCAGTAAAGGAAAGGATACCCCCTTAAAAGGAAAAATGCTTTTTCAATATGAAGCATAAAAATATAATTTTTTCCATCAATATGCAAACCTGTAATTATTTATCCAATACTTTTATGATTCTAAAGTACTTGAGCTTTCAATTTTGAAGTTTTTAACCCTCCGTCCGTGCACTGGGTCTTTTAAGGCACAAGCCAAATTTTCAAATCACATATCTCTGGGATTGGAAAAATTGTAAAAAAAAATGGTTTACCAGAAATAGGGAATGATTGGATCATGGAAAAAAATGTTATAAAAGTAATTCAGAATTTTTAAAGATTTTTTGAAGTTTAAAAAAAAAAAAATTTCTTTGCTTTGTTCTACGACGTACTTTCTCTGAACTTTTTCGTAGCTTGAAGAACAAAAATTTCAAGTTGGATAACAAATTTTTGGCCAAAAGTATCAATTTCAGTCAAGTAAGAGCTTTGCCCAGACAAAAAGCTGAAGGCGCGCGGAAGAAGACATTTTTCGAGCAATTTTTTCGGATCAAGCGAAAGAAAGTTAGCATAAGGGAAGAAAGAATCGTCCAGAGCTGTTCATAAGCACGGATAAATACGAATGTGCGTGCGTTTTTTCTCGAAGCAGAGATCTATCTTCTGAGAGATAAAGTCTCTCGCTCAAAAGACGCCGCGAGTTCGTCTATCTCTCGGTGATTTGAAGCAGAAGCTCTTTTGCCTCGCTCCTCTGCGCCTCCTTAAGAAAAAAAGCATCGCTCAAGCCCACTAAACACAGGAAAACTCGTGCGGAGTACGTTTTCATTTTGACTGAAGTTTTTTTTTTTTTACGTTTTGTTATCATTGATGAAAAATCATCGAATAAACAGTTATTTCCGGAATTCTCCTTTCGGTATGAAGAAATCTTTTCTAATAGATAATTCACAATAAATTTCATAAAAACTAATGGATTATAAAAAAGTCGAGAAATTGATTGATTTTTGCCAATTGAGGAATGTCACATTTTCTTTATGTGGAATTCATGAACAGTGAAAAATGAAGATTTTTTTTCAGTTTATGTGGGAAAAAGGGGTAGTATTTTTTATGAATTATAAAAACAATATTCTCTCAATAATAATGCATTTTTATAAGATACATTTGAATTTGCGGAATGTAAAAATTATTATTGTAATATTTTTTATTTATTTTCGTCAATTGAGGAAATTATCACTTTTTCTTCATGTGAAATTCATGAACAGTGAAAATTGAAGATTTTTTTTCAATTTATGTGGGAAAAAGTGGTAGTATTTTTTATGAATTATAAAAACAATACTCTCTCAATGATAATGCATTTTTTTAGATATATTTGAATTTGCACAAAGTAAAAATTATTATTGTAATGTTTTCTATTATTGTAATGTTTTTGTTTATTTTCGCCAATGGAGGAAATTGTTACTTTTTCTTCATGTGGAATTCATGAACAGTGAAAAATAAAGATTTTTTTTTTCAGTTTGTGTGGGAAAAAGTGGTAGTATTTTTTATGAATTATAAAAACAAAACTCTCTCAATGATAATGCATTTTTGTGAGATATATTTAAATTTGCATAATGTAAAAATTATTATTGTAACGTTTTTTTTTTCCGCCAATTAAGGAAATTGTCACTTTTTCTTCATATGGCATTTTTAAACGTGAAAAATGAAGATTTTTTTTCAATTCATGTGGGAAAGAGTGGAAGTATTTTTTTATGAATTATAAAAACAATATTCTCTCAATGATAATGCATTTTTTTAGATGTATTTAAATTTGCATAATTTAAATATGATTATTGTAATATTTTTTTAGCTTGAAAAAAAAGTCTCGAATTTTGAGGTTAAAAAAAGTCCAGTTCGAATTTCGATTTGGAAAAAAACGGTTCGTAATAGGTTCACGAAAAAAAAGACACAGAAACGTTGGGTCAACAGATTGCGAGCTTAATCGGCCGCGATGAGAGAGCAAATCGTTTCGTGTCCGCGATTATCCAAGCTCATTGTCTCTGTCTGAATTAAGGGGGAAGGGAGGATGTTGTTTCTCGGTTGTGTTTGGCTGGAGAATGAGCAAAACAATCGTGCACCCTCTCTCGTTTATTCGCCCCCTTAACTCCCGCATTAAGGGGTGCAAACGAATGCAATGTTAGAATTCTTGCTCCTCTCTCTCTCTCTCTCTCTTGTCAATTCGTCACTAGTCTACTAATTTCCACTTTGAAACTGGAATCTCTTTCCCCCTCATCTGCTCAAAAATATTTCCCCTTACAGGACCACAATATTTATGGATTAACCGAGTAAAACTTGAATCAAGACGATTCATTCAATATCAATCAAACAAAACTTCCTTCGATTGAAAGACAAAATGATGCCAGTTGTCAGACTCAAATTGGCATAAATTAAAAATTGCACGAAATTCAATTTTGTCATATCGAGTCGAATTTTGGAGAGATATTCGAAATTTTATGGACCTTCCAAATTCAATTTTAATGGCCCTGGGCATGAATTTTATCAAAGAAACTAATAGATAATTCCGTGAAATTAAAATCGTTTCCCGATTGTTAATCTTTTTTTAACAATAAAAAAAAACGTCAAGCATCGTACATGGAAAAAAAGCTTCATGAAATCGAAACGGAATGGCGCTTATTATTAATTACCAACTAATTAACCAACTTTCAAACTTAATTGTGGTTTTTAGGAACCGAATAATCAATTAGAAGTAATTAATTAAAGTGATCGATCGATCAATCAAGTAATCAATCAACTAATTAAAGTCAATTAAACTGATCAATCAAGTATCGATTAAAGTAATCAATTAATCAATTAAGTAATCAATCAATGAATTAACCAACTTTTCAAGCTTAATTCTTATTTTTAGGAACGAAATAATCAATTCAAGTATTCAATTAAAAATAATAAATTTAAGAATTTAATTCTAGGATAAACCCATATCAATGTTTCTATCAATTTTACATAATTACATTAAATGAAAACTTAATTTGGCAGACGCAATTTCCAGTTTGAAATAAATTAACATTCAGAGTTCAATTTTAATATATCTATAATATATTTAATATTTTAATTTTAATATTTTATTTTATTAATATTAAAAAAATCTTTTAGATTTTCATGTAAAATTGACCAAGTTTTTTCATGCATGAACAAACTTTACAGAAACTTTGAAACCTTTTCCAAACCAAAGCAGGTTGACTTAAACCTTAAAAAGATTAATTTGCAATTTATCTGGAGAATAATTTGGAAAACAAAAACAGCAAAAAGTTCAGATCGTCTGATCATGCCAGTAAAAGACTCGCAAACAATTTGAACAATTTCATCGTTCGCTAACATGCAAAAGGGCGTAACTTCCAATCGACTGCATTCATTCATGGAACTAGCGCCCCTTTGACTACCAGCACTCGATGAACCTTTCCCCTCATGATTTATCGATGGCTCAATCATCAAAAAAAGCGTCAGGCTTCCCCAACACTCTTATTACGCCCTTGTGACTCTGAGACGCGAAAACACGGATTTAAACGCCCCTCTGACATTCAGGAAACAACGTATGCACTTTGTGGGACGAATATATACTTGTGTACGGCTTTGTGGTGTGAATATTGTACAGATATATGACACTGGCAATGGTGAGGACCGTTTCAACTAACATTCCGCGCGAGCTCGATGGAATTAAGCCGTTTACCACATTCCCCCTCGCTCTTCTCGCTTGCGACGAGAGATTTGTGCCCGCGCAAATTCTCGGCGCGAAAACGCTCGCATTTTCATTTCGCTTCTCGTCACTTATCTTTCTTTCTCTCTCTCTCTCTCTCTCTCTCTTGCCATGAAATAGGAATACGTATTGCCCTGAGTGCGCTGATGAAAAAAAAAAAATGGCTGACTATGAGATTTCTTTCATTCTTGCTTGAAAGGCTTCAGTTTCTCGCGGAAAAGAGGAAAATAATTGAGAACATTTTTCCTGGTGTCGTGAAAAAAGGAGAACCCCAGAGAGAGGGATAGACGGAAATGTGCTGAGATTAGTGACGCATTAAAATTTATAATCGAGTCAAATGGTCGCGGACGATGAAAAAAAAAACATCGTGTTAGTGAATGGTTTTGGATGTTTTTGGTACCTCGTGTTTCTTGAGTCATCGATTCGAGCCTTAAGGTACAAGTCTACTTTAGAAAGCAAAAAAGTCAATTTTTAAGAATTTTTTTCGCAGCTTCTTTATCGGATATGACCATAAAACTATTATAACAACATTGTTTCATCTTTCGAAAGTACAAAACAAGCATTTATTTTTTATTTCGATTCTTTGAATAATTTAACCACAATTAACCACCGTTAATGAAAAATCGATTTAAAAAAAATGGCGGATGTTTGAAATGAAAATAAAAATTTAATTTTTCACAATTTATTTCAAACATCCGCCATTTTTGTCAATCGTTTTTTCATTAACAGTGGTTAATTGTTGTGTAAGAAACCTTCCTCTTTGAAATACTTTTTTTAGTTTTTTGTTTTGCATGCACGAAAAAAGCCTTTTGAGTTATTTTTTTTAACACAAAAATTGATCTTCTACGATACTCAATTTTAAGATATGCCGAATTTTTCACGTGTCCTATTGACTATTTCGAAAAACTTCATTAATGGATTTTGTGAAATTCTTTTTCATCAAAGAATAACAATTTTTGAAAATGGCGAAGATTTTGTCGGAATTATTTTTTGATGAGACATCATTTCTTATCCAAAACCATGCACAAAAAAAAATCGACAGCATTTTAGCATATATGTATCATAGAGCCAGAATTTCACTTGCGGGTCCCCTTAAATATCACAAAAGTTTGGGGTTTCACATAGAACATTTAACGTCTGTGTATACGTAAATTTATCGATTGGCACAGGTCGTTCCCGAATTTGCATGTCTGATTGTCATACTGAATAAATGATCAAAATTCAGAAACGAAACTAGGGGCCAGAGTAGATAATGATGGGAAACAAAAAAAAAACTTTTATCAAACAACCTCTTTGAGGCGATTCCGTTTGTGTCTCGCGCAAACCCCCTCGATAATTAGTCGTTAAACGTCAAAATTTTACGCTTATTTAAAAAAAACTCATTTTTTTTTCTCGAATTTTTTTCGTTTATTGTCAAAATATTAATAAATATGTTGTAAAAAAAAAAGAATGGTAAAAATATGTATATATTTTTTTTATCAAGCTCGACAAAACGCTCAAAATAAATGTCTCTAGACTACTGCCTTAAGGGGGTTCATGGGTTTGAAAATTGCAGAAAATTCATTTGTTTATCTTTGATCTAATGATACAATATGTGTAAAATTTTCTTTTTAGCCCCAACTTTACCAGCTTATAACTTATTTAATTTTAATTTTCTTTCTCGAAAATTTTGTTTGTTCATTGCCAAAATTTTAATAAATTTTTTGTAAAAAAAGAATGGTAAAAACATTTTTTTTTATCGAGCTCGACAAAAAAACCTATTCCGTATCTCAGCGTTCGGCGATTCTTCCAAGGTCGGAGGGAATTCCGGGCCAAGCCGACTATTCTTAAGCGGGGGGCTTTAGTCTCGCTTTCCACGTCACCTGCTAAACAAAAATTCATCAAAATTCCGGGCGAGCATTACTTATAGGCGATGTATTTCCCCTCTCCTGAGTTCTTCCCTCTCACAGATGGATCTGTATGAAACCGAAGGCACCGCGGCTCGGATGATCGTGAAAAACGATCGGACACGCGTTAACGCGCGTTATTTTGCACGCTCGTGGCTGCATATATATAACTAAACGCACGTAATACAGTGAACGATCGCGTAATCGCGCGGATGCGAGAGATTCGATGCTTACTCTGCCGGAAATCGATGCACCTGCGCCGCGCCGTCCATTTTGATGATGGCCAATAATAGAGATCGGAGAGACAACCCTCGAGCGATCAGATAATTAGGTAAATTTAATCGGGCGTACGAAGAGTCGTTCAGATAGGCTTGAAATTAAAATCGTTACGCTTAAGAAATCGGTATTCACTCTCTGATTCTCTGACTCGATGTTAGGGGGGAAAAATTAATTGTTCCAATGACAAAATCGAACGATCGAGTGCCCTCAGGTTTTTTATGAGGACATGTCCTCATAAAATGTATGTAAATGTTGAATGTATGTATGGAATGTTACATACATTCCATACATGAGAAAAAAAAATGTCCACACACTGAGAAAAAAAATGTTTGTATCAACTAAATCTGTGATTCAATACGTCCAAACGAATATTTAGTTGGTACGATTCAATATTTTTTTTCTCAGTGTATGTATGTAATGTATGGATGTAATGTATGTATGTAATGTATGTATGTAATGTATGTATGTAATGTATGTATGTAATGTATGTATGTAATGTATGTATGTAATGTATGTATGTAATGTATGTATGTAATGTATGTATGTAATGTATGTATGTAATGTATGTATGTAATGTATGTATGTAATGTATGTATGTAATGTATGTATGTAATGTATGTATGTAATGTATGTATGTAATGTATGTATGTAATGTATGTATGTAATGTATGTATGTAATGTATGTATGTAATGTATGTATGTAATGTATGTATGTAATGTATGTATGTAATGTATGTATGTAATGTATGTATGTAATGTATGTATGTAATGTATGTATGTAATGTATGTATGTAATGTATGTGTGTAATGTATGTATGTAATGTATGTATGTAACGTACACTGAGAAAAAAAATGTTTGTATCAACTAAATCTGTGATTCAATACGTCCAAACGAATATTTAGTTGGTACGATTCAATATTTTTTTGCCTGAATAATATTTTGGTTAACCGAAGGGCATAAATATTCAAGGAACTAATTATTTAGTTAAAACTAAATAAATATTCGTTTGGACGTATTGAATCGCAGATTTAGTTGATTCAAACATTTTTTTTCTCAGTGTATGTATGTAATGTATGTATGTAATGTGTGTATGCAATGTATGTATGTAATGTATGTATAAAATATGTAACTGTATGTAATATGTAAATTTTTTTCTTGGGGTTTTAAATAAAAAATCTAGTTTGATTTACAATGTTTGATGTACGAGGTTTAATTAAATTAAAAAATTATTTGTAATTAAAACTTCTAATTAAAACTAATCACTAACTTACTATTTTTTCCAACTATCATTCAACTATTATCATTTTAATATCATATCAAAATTTCTTCAAGTCAAGTTCCTGAGCAATTTTCCAGAGTTTAACCCTTAATAGTCACACCGGGTAAAATATACCCCAACCGTTTTTTGACCTGGAATACCTTCCATAAAATTCGGGATACTGGGAATTTTTTTTTGCATATTCAAAATCACACTTTTCGAAAATAATCGGTATGGTCGCGTAGAAAAGAGTTAAAAGTACATTTTGCAGTTTTTTCTTCTTTTTTTTTGAATTTTCCAATCATTCATCACATTGCAAAATGATATCTGACACACGATTTTTCAGAATTATTTTAGATTTTTAAATTGTGTCGATGAATAAAATTGTTTAAAAAGATTGTCGAAAAATCAAATCGAGTATAAGAAAATTTAAACAAAAACTGGGTGCCTTTTAAAGTTGGGGTGAAGTTCTCTCCACAATGACTTTTACGTAATTTTTTCGAGGTGTGACTATTGAGGGTTAACTCGAACTTAAGTTTTTAAGTAGAGCAGATTAATTATTCAATTTAAAGAATCAAATAATGAAATGTCCTTATTCCTTTCAGGCGGAGAGTAAAAAATTATTTACACATTTTTTGAGGGATATTTTTTGTTATCATAAAACAAGTTAATTCTTATTGTTGCAGTTTAGTTTTAACAAAAAATTGTAGTAAAGAGATCCTTCAAATTTACATCCAAATCTAACTAAACTTTCCATTGAGAATTTCATTTTATTGCATTAAAATATCGCTTTTGCATCGAGACTAAAATATTGATATTTGACCAAAAAATTAATTTGATAAATCAAAAAAATATTCAGCATCTCTGTTAAAATTTCAGTTTTCCTTTTCTCAATACTTCATTTTAACATTTCACCAATGCGCGAGAAAAAGCATCTGCCGTGCTCAGTACAAGTTTTTCGTTCCCCCGAAAAATTAATCTCCTGGAAAAACTAAATGACTCCTTCGTCCCCCATCGGGTAAGAGAATGAAAAAAAAAATCCAAAATTCGGTTCAGTCACGCTTCGCACACAGGTGGCAAAATTACAAGAATGACGCGAACAAAAGGGAACAAATCAAGAATAAAGTGCTGAATTGTTTTTTGTTCTTATGGAGAATAACAAATTAAATAATTGTAGAAAAATAAAGAATAAAAAAATGAAAATATGCGGAATGATAAATTTTCAACAAAATGGAAACAAAAAGTAACAAATCAAGAATAAAGTGCTGAATTGTTTTTTGTTCTTATGGAGAATGACAAATTAAATAATTGTAGAAAAATAAAGAATAAAAAAATGAAAATATGCGGAATGATAAATTTTCAACAAAATGGAAACAAAAAGTAACAAATCAAGAATAAAGTGCTGAATTGTTTTTTGTTCTTATGGAGAATAATAAATTAAATAATTGTAGAAAAATAAAGAATAAAAAAATGAAAATATGCGGAATGATAAATTTTCAACAAAATGGAAACAAAAAGTAACAAATCAAGAATAAAGTGCTGAATTGTTTTTTGTTCTTATGGAGAATAATAAATTAAATAATTGTAGAAAAATAAAGAATAAAAAAATGAAAATATGCGGAATGATAAATTTTCAACAAAATGGAAACAAAAAGTAACAAATCAAGAATAAAGTGCTGAATTGTTTTTTGTTCTTATGGAGAATGACAAATTAAATAATTGTAGAAAAATAAAGAATAAAAAAATGAAAATATGCGGAATGATAAATTTTCAACAAAATGGAAACAAAAAGTAACAAATCAAGAATAAAGTGCTGAATTGTTTTTTGTTCTTATGGAGAATAATAAATTAAATAATTGTAGAAAAATAAAGAATAAAAAAATGAAAATATGCGGAATGATAAATTTTCAAAAAAATGGAAACAAAAAGTAACCAATCAAGAATAAAGTGCTGAATTGTTTTTTGTTCTTATGGAGAATGACAAATTAAATAATTGTAGAAAAATAAAGAATAAAAAAATGAAAATATGCGGAATGATAAATTTTCAACAAAATGGAAACAAAAAGTAACAAATCAAGAATAAAGTGCTGAATTGTTTTTTGTTCTTATGGAGAATAATAAATTAAATAATTGTAGAAAAATAAAGAATAAAAAAATGAAAATATGCGGAATGATAAATTTTCAACAAAATGGAAACAAAAAGTAACAAATCAAGAATAAAGTGCTGAATTGTTTTTTGTTCTTATGGAGAACAATAAATTAAATAATTGTAGTAAAACAAAGAATTGAAAATGAAAATAGGCGGGAATGATTAATTTTCAATTACATCGATCGACGGACAATAAATTTACGATTATTATTATTATCGTGGAAATGATAAATTTTATTCTCGTCGAGGAATGTTAAAACGAGGCCCCGAGCTACGTGGCGATTTGTGAAAACTGCTCGAACGATCGTAAAATATATTTCAATTGGGTAGTTGCGCCAGTGAAGTTGAAGAATAAAGTTTCGTTGCGAAAGTATGGCGATAGATCGTGATTATAAATGTGCCTTATATATATATGGGGCATTCCACACGAAACCGACCAATCGGTAGCCCCGACCGTTTTTGACTTTGTTGAAAATTTTTTATTTTCTTGTACATCCTAAAAGCAGTCTTCCAGAATTTTTTTAGATTTTCCTCTCAACCCTTCAAGCCACAATAAATTTTCCAAAATTTCACACACTTCTTTTTTCAAATGCGCATAACTTTTACAAGTTATGAATATCACAAACTGCGAGTTTTCTAGTACTTGTAAAAATGTCTCTCAAAAAGTGGTGAATTTTTTCAAAAAAATTAAAGTGGTCCAAGTTAAAAAAAAATATTTTGGGTTCAAAATTGAAAAAAAACATATGAAAATGAATATTGATCTTTTTTTATAGTTTTTTTCTTCATAAAACTACGACTAAAGACGAAAAAAAATGATCTCATCTTTTATTTTCATATCTCCGTTTTTTTAAATTATGCGCAAAAAAAATGGTGTAAAATTTTGAAAAATTTATTGTGTTTGGAAGGGTTGAGACAAAAATCCAAAAAAAATCTGAAAGACCGCTTTCAGTACGTACAAAAAGATAGAAAATTTGCAACGAAATCAAAAATTGTCAGAGCTACGGATTGATCGGTTTCGTATGGAATGCCCCATACATATATATATATGTGTGTGTGTGTGTGGGTGATTGTCAGACTGCAAGATAATGACAGTGAATAGATTAATAATTCCCAATGTGCCCTAACTCGACCTGGTTTTTTTTTTACCGGTTTAAATTTTAACATCGGCGATAGAGCAAACTTTGCAGAGGAACAGAGCACACCCCCGTGTCACCCTGCGGGCATATTATATTGGCGAATAATTTTCTCAACGTGACAAAATGCGACAATAGCCACCAGAGAGAAATATCGTTTATGATTTCATTTTTTCATTTTTTACTTCCCTATTCGTCACACCGACAAGTGTACGCTCTGTACACTGTAACAGAATGTCTCTCGTCGGTATAGCTGTATATTCTCAATAAGTGACGCCGACGATTGTAAGAATATATGGATTAGAAGAAGAGAGAGGCAAACGCCGTGTCGAGTTCATCGGTTCAATAACGATCAATCCACTATACCGGTATTATATTCATTATTAATCGAGTCTCTCTCTCTCTCTCTCTCTCTCTCTCTCTCTCTCTCTCTCTCTCTCTCTCTCTCTCTCTCTCTCTCTCTCTCTCTCTCTCTCTCTCTCTCTCTCTCTCTCTCTCTCTCTCTCTCTCTCTCTCTCTCTCTCTCTCTCTCTCTCTCTCTCTCTCTCTCTCTCTCTCTCTCTCTCTCTCTCTCTCTCTCTCTCTCTCTCTCTCTCTCTCTCTCTCTCTCTCTCTCTCTCTCTCTCTTTCCTTCTCTCTTTCTCTCTTTCCTTTCGTGGTGTCTATCACATCCGACATACAGACGAGAAATTACTCTATCGCGGTCGAATCAATTTCTCGAATGTATACGACGACGGGTACGGAGTAGTTCCGCGTAAGACATTATAAGAAGGTGTTACCGAAGAAGGTTGTTTTTTTCCGTTTCAAACTTCACGACGAATCGCGGGATCTTCGGTAAAGTGTATTTTTCAGCGTATTTCAACGAATTTTTTTCACACCTCTTCCGATTAAAACACCCCCACATTCGTCGATTTCTCGACAATACAAACATTTTTATGTTCTTTTTTTTACTAATTTTGACTGTATCATTACTAAATCTATTAATTAATAGAACATTGATCCATTAATTAATAGTAAATGAATCCATTAACTAATAGAAAATTAATTCAATAACCCTTCGTCTGTAAACGTTTTTTTGGCACCCACCGTCTGTAACCTGGGTCGTTTGTGTCCGGCCGTTTTTTTATGGGATTAATGAACTCGGAAAAATTTAATAAAATTTGAGCTACTGTTCGAAACCTTCAACTTGATATACCAACGATAAAATTCGCGAAAAGTTTATTGTTATCTATATTTTTCATTAACAAAATGGAGCAACTCCGTAAAGAATCAGTAGTTTGCTTAAAAAATCATAATTTTTCGAAAAATTGATATACTTGATGTACTTTACGGCATATTGAAACTGAATCATGCATCTTTGAGGAAAAAAATATTACATTTTATTGATGTAATATTAAATGCTTAAGTTCGGTGGGTGAAATGTGCATTTTATTATCGAAAAACATTTTTTTCTTATAAACTGTATTATTTTCAACTTATAATTGTTAATTCTACTGTTATAAACAAAATTGTACGTTCTTAAATGAAATTATTATTCCCGTTCACGTACTACTTGCTCAGCTGATGATGTTCCATTTTATACTGACACTAAGAAAAATATACGTAATTTAGAAAACGAAAATTTCTACTTCTGCAGCTTCATTACGCAAAAACGCGTCAAAATAAAATTAAAAAAACATTTTCGCTTACCTGCGTTTTTTGACAAACGCCGTCTCTAAACGTGGGTCATTAATGTCCAACCTAGGTTTACAGACGAAGGGTTAATTAATGGAAAATTAATCCATCAAATGGTAGAAAAAATCCATTAATTAATAGTAAATTAATCCATCAATCTTAATTAATCAATTAATCCTAATTAATTAATCAATCCATCAATTACTTAATCATTGATGAATCCCAGCAACGAAAATCCAAAAAAGTGTCGAAATCGAAATATTGTAAAAAATTATCTAACTTAAAGCCGGCTCAAAGACGAACAAAGTTTGATGAAACAATAACGGTGTTTTTTGTTAATTTTTTTTTCTCGGATATGAGGTTTACCGATGAAAAAACGCGAACAAGGAATTATTATTTGAGGAAATTTGTATCACGAGTCTTGATTCTTCGGTTTTTTTTCTTTGAGTCGGGCTCTCTGACGATCAGGCAGATACATATATAAAGCCCGAACGAGGATACACGTAACTGCCGACACAGGACAGCTGTGTAAACAAGGCATTAGTCAAATTTGGCATTACACGTACGATTCGTTTCGTTATTGTTACACGTGACAAAGTTACCGACAAAAGCCTGTAACGCACACGAGTCTAACGAAGCACACGTGACATATCTCGTTGTCCATTGTTGCACCTTTTTCATTGACACATTTACATCTCCACCAGTAACAACTCCACCAAGTCGAAGCTTTTCACTATCGAATCGTGTGACCATGCTCGAGTGGGGGTCAAAGAGTCGACTAACCAATATTTCGAACGGCCGAAATCCCGAATTTCACGATTACGAGCGTTCGAATAACGAAGCGCCGAAATCCCGAACGCCAGAATAGCGAAAACGGAGAGAGCCGCCCCATGCGTAAGAGAGAGAGAGATGCGTCTCCTCTCTCTCTTACGCATGGGGCGGCTCTCTCGACTTTCTATTTTCTGGCGATCGGGATTTCGGTGCTTCGTTATTCTAACGCTCGTAATCGTAAAATTCGGGATTTCGGCCTTTCGAAATATTGGTTAGTCGGCTCTTCGACCCCCACCTGGATTCTACGAGAAAAAGAGTGAGAGAGGAATTTAGCCTCCTCTTAAGGGGTTGGGCCACTCTACAGACAAAAAAGGGCATATTTCATGTTTTTTTTCAGCGAAACCATAAAATAAATCGGATTTACAAAAAAAGTGTTTAATTATACTTCTAATTGGCAATACAAAATTATTTTTTCATGGCAACATATGTCAAAATGGCGACTGTACTGCGTTTTTCCGATGACGCCCTTATTTCTGGAAAGTCGACGGCCGAACCAACCAACGCAAAACGCAAGATGGTCCAATCCCCGAAAAGGAATCCCACAAAAAAGGGTTTTTTTCTTTCCCCTTCTGTTAAAGAAAAGACGAAGCTTTACGAAATTGTAGACTTCACATGTGTAGCTATACATTCGATGATTGAAATATTTAAAAACATACATTGTGTAAATATTTTAAAAAATATAATTTCATTTAAATACATATTTGTTCAATTTGAAATAATATTTATTAATATTAAATAAAAATTTATTGGATCACAATATATTTTCCTAGTAGGTCATAAAAAAAAAAAATTTCGTTGACATGAATAGAGTTGTATTAGGCCGGCCTACAACTAAAAAAATTTATTTGGCTCGACTAGGGTTTAGTTAAATGTACTAGATCTTTTTTCTGGGTGTATATGTCTCTAGACCAGAATACCGCTTTAACACAAACATGTGTGTGACTCGTTCGTAATACGAAATCTCATATTGTCGGCGTTGCTAAACGAAGACGTTTATAATTAATTACCAGGATCGAGGGGGATGGGAGGGTGATTAGGCTCTCGCTACGAATTGACGAAAATAAGTAACGATCGCGTTCACTCTCGCTAATTAGACTACACAGGGCTATAATAGAGCACTGCGTTTCGTGTTTTGCGTCGTTTAACGCGATCTTTGTTTTGTTAACGTCTCGGTGTCTCTCTCTCTCTTTCTGTTTCTCTTCTCCGTTTATTCATACCGCGAGACAAAAATACTCTGAAGATTCGACCGAGAGATGAGCAGAAAAGTTGCTGGGTGAGAGCTCGAGAGTTTGAGACAAGAAGAAAGAGAGTGAGAGAGAGAGAGAGAGAGAGAGAGGGAGGGAGAGAGAGAGAGAGAGAAGGAGAAGTAGGAAGTGTAAGAAAAAAATGAATGAAAGATGTAAAAGGACAGAAATCGCGGGTATTAGCGACCTCATAATGATTATAGAAATAAAGTATATACGTTGGCGTCGGGACTTCATTTATTTAACGTGTTAAGAGTGAAACATCATGCTCGGTTGTCGGTTTGTGTATTAATTCTTCAACTGTCTGGCACTAATATGCGCCAAAGACCGGACGTCTACATCAAAGAACAAGAATAAAATGAAGCCGGAGAATGTTTCATCCACTCTTGAACATAAATATATATGGGGTATTCCATGCGTATCGAGACAGGTTTTGATCGCGGGTCCCAAAATTTGTCGTCCGTTCATATATCGTTTTCATATATCATATAAAAACATTTTCATGTAGTTATGAACCCCAACTACGACTTGGTTTTTTTAAGTCCTAATCGAAAAATAAAAAAATAAAAAATTGTACGTACCTTTAATTGTCCCTTAAGTGTCGATGTGGCAAAAATTAAATCTGACCAGCGCTTTTTAACCGGAAAAGAGCGCTCTTTTCAATGAAGCTGATGGAATATTAATCCGATTTGTAAAGAAAAATTTATAGCCAAAAAAACGGAGAAAAAAAACCGTTTTTATTTTTTTTCGGTCCTTAAGGACTACTGAATTTTATCGAAAATTTTACTGAACATAGTTCAACACGTGAGAAACGTTCGGTAAAATTTTCGGCTTGACTTTTTTCTTTGTTCACTGGCAATTAAATGTGTAGTTACTCCGTAAATAGTCGACGCTTCCTTTCCATCGGAACTCATTCGAGACAAAACTTATTAATTTTATTGCCAGCGAACAAAAAATTGAGGCAAGCTGAAAAATTTACCCTACGTTTCTACCATTTTGAACACTATTCAGTAAAATTTTTGATAAAATTCAGTAGACCTTAAGGGCCGAAAAAAAACAAAAACGGTTTTTTTCTCAGTTTTTTTGCTGTCAACTTTTTTTTACATATCGGATTAATATTCCTTTTGCTTTATTGAAAAGAGAGGTTTTTTCCAGTCAAAAAGCACTGGTCAAATTTTAATTTTGCCGTATTGACACTTAAGAGACACAATTAAAGGTACGTTAAATATTTTATTTTTTTATTTTTCGATTAGAACTCAACAAAAACACAGACTCAATTGGCGTCCATAATTACATGGAAATGTTTTTATATGTTATAAGAAGACGATATATTAATGGACGAAACATTTTGAGACCCGCGACCAAAACCTGTCCCGCTCCCGTGGAATGCCCCATATACACAACCTATGACGTGGGATTATCTTTAGAGAAATAGATTTTTGCTTTGTACAGAACATCAACTCGTTGAAGTGCAAATTACGATGGTCTCTCTCTCTCTCTCTCTCCCTGTAACTGTTCTCAGGATTCCTTCACAAAATGGATTACAACCTAAAGTCACTTTCACCCCGTACGATAATTCACCGCAGTATATATTAAAATTGCTTCCCACCATTTGAAAAAAAACGTGAAATATATTCGACTATATTATTTATGAATTCGAAATAAAATTGAATGATGAGTTGACGACAGGATGGATGAGAGATTGACGATTGTATGTGTATGTATATATATATATATATATATATATATATATATGTTTCTATACAGATCGGAATACTTCAAAGAACGATCTCGAAGATCCCGCGTGACCGTCGAACAGGAAATTAAAAATCGTCTCGTCTCGCCCGAACAATCGATTCTCGATGCACACACTTTTTCACTCTATTCCACGGCCATTTTTCTCTCCACCTGTTAGGATCCTTTTTTTTCTCCCTATTCTTGCCTCGCGCACTCACTTTTTTTTTCTATCCCCTCCCACAAACTACCATCGGCACCAACTTCTTCCTCATTTTCATTATAACGACGTTTTTGTCGATTCGAAAGTGGACACTAATGATTTTTCAATCAATTCATCGTCGTTGAACTTGACCGAATAAAATTGATTGAATAAAATCATATTGATCGAATGAGTGAAGAAATAATTATCATCGATTCTGTGCAATGACATTCCAACTCAGCAGGGCAAAGGACTGTCGATAATTGATTTTTAAAAATTACAAAAATTCCTGTCTCTGAACTTAAGGGGGTCGTCTAGTGTGAGACCTGTTTTTTAAATGTTTTTTTCGGGATTTTTTTTTCGACAAACCATTGAAATAAAATAATTTATGAATTGTGTATCATTTTTATTAACATTTGGACCAACTTTGTGAATTTTTTGAAGTGATTGAATGTAATCGGAGATACACAGCCCAACAGGAACACATATAAAAAAAAAAAGGTGCTCCACTGTTGCCATGATTCCGGCCGTTTTGCTTATCTGAAATCCAAAAACCAAACGCCATTTCAATTGTTAGACTTGAGGCTCTACCGTGAACCAAGATAAAGTCAGGATTCCAAAAAAATCATTTTTTTTTCAACGCTTTAGAAAAAAAAATCAATGCGAAAAATTCAACTTTTTTTCTAAAGCGTAAAAAAAATGATTTTTTTGGAAATCTGACTTGATCGTGGTTCACGTTAGAGCCTCAAGTCTCACAATTGAAATGGCGTTTGGTTTTTTGATTTCAAATAAGCAGAACGTGTATTTTTCTATGTGTTCATGTTGGGCGGTGTATCTCCAATTATATTTGATACATTCACTTCAAAAAATTCACAAAGTTTGTTCAAATGTTAATAAAAATGATTCACAATTCATAAATTATTTGATTTTAACGGTTTGTCAAACAAAAATTCCCGAAAAAAACATTTATAAAAAAACAAGTTTCACACTAGACGACCCCCTTAATTCGGTTGAATACAATTAATCGATGTACAGTGCCGGCCAAAAGTTCGGAAACACTCGCCCCGATTCCGCGCCGCACAAAAAGTTTCACTGCTCTTTTAAAAATGAAGATATTCCAATTCAACGAGCGGCGTTTCGAAGGGGACATTCAGCTTCATTGCACGTTTTCGAAAAATGTTTTTTTTTTTAACTTTCAATTTTTTGGAAAAAGCAAAATAAAGCTGAATATTTCCCCTTTGAAACGCCGCATGTTGACTTGAAATCTCTTAATTTTTAAAACAGCACACCCAGAAAAAAGATCTAGTCGTAGGTACTATAATCGTTTATTTGATTCTTTTTTAGTTAATTCAAAGAAAATTTTCTTTCCATCGAATTTTGGGCGATATTTACTTCCACTATATTTATTTATTTGAATTCCCTGTCATCGAGAAACGGGCGTTGAAGAAAAATTCTATTCGTTGTTACTAAATACCTATTCACCCGTAATCTCATCCGATAATATCTGCAGATTTGTCAGTACCCCAAAAATCCGCCAGATGGCTGCCTCTCGCGCAAGCGAACCTGCCTCTCGACGCCTATATCCTTTCCAAGCTCGTCTATGTTTGATATCCTTATTTTTCAGTATGGATATTTAATACATTGAACATTGCGGCAAAACGCAAGATGGTCGAATCCCAGAAAAGGATTCCCATAAAAAAGGGTCTTTTTCCTTCTGTTAAAGAAAAGACGAAGCTTTACGAAATTTTTGATTTCATATATGTAGCTATACATTCAAAGATTGAAATGTTTAAAAATATATATTGTGTAAATATTTTAAAAAAAAATTATTTCATTTAAATATATATTTGTTCAGTTTGAAATAATATTTATTAATATTAAATGAAAATTTATTAGATCGCAATATATTTTCCTAGCAGGTCATTAAAAAAAAAAAATTTCGTTGACACGAATAGAGTTGTATTAGGCCGGCCTACAACTAAAAAAATTTATTTGGCTTGGCTAGGATTTAGTTAAATGTACTAGATCTTTTTTCTGGGTGCAGTGAAACTTTTCATGCGCCGCTGAATGGGAGCGAGTGTTTCCAAACTTTTGGACGGAGTGTATCACGACAAAGCAATTTGCTTTAAAAAAAAATTTGTAATCTCTACTCCATCCTCTAATTACTTTGATTTCCTGGAAAGTCTTGGAGGATATGCGTTACCCCAATCGAAATAACGAATTAAATCATCAAATCGTTCGAGCTATTAAGACGATACGAAAAATGGGCCCTCGATGAGACCCGATGCTTTTTTTATTTCTTCCAACTCTCTCTCTCTCTCTCTCAGGATGTTCGAGGAGACGCAATGAGATTCAGGAAATAATAGACCGAGACCCCAAAAGTGTGAGAGTTCGTATATTAAAATTAATTAAATACGAAAGAAAGTCGGAGATTGCTGGAAAAACCTTGATGCATGTGAGAGAGCGGACGTTTATTAAGGTGTTTCGACGATTAAAAGAGCAGTGAGAAACCGGAAAAACGATTATAAGCCTCACGAGAGCCACCGCGCATTTCTAACGACAGAGATGGGAACATTAGAATGAGAATCTTAATTTTCTTCGTGCTGAAACGAGACAGGTGGTTTGTATGTAGGTGGTCTATATGGGGCGTTCCATCCCAAATCGGACAGTTTGAAAAACTTTTTTTCAAATTTCCCTTCCTGTTGAATTTTGAGATTTTTTTGATTACCCGTTCAAAATATATTGAATTAACAAAAAAACCGCTCTTTTTTTCGTATTTTGGTCATAACTTCTTTAATAATGGTCCAAATTGAAAGTTTTTTTTCTTCAAAATGTTTGCTTTTTTATGGCCTTTTCAGAAAAAAAATACAACAAAAATATTTGACGCGTTTTTGAATGAGTTTTTTGAGTTTTAAACTTTAAATCATGTTTTGAAAAGTGAGTGTCATTTTTTATTTTTTATTTTTTTTTTTTTTTCAAACATCTATCTATTGAACAATTTTTGAGACTAGTCCGATCGTGGGATTTCAATAACTACTATTTTTTTCGATTTTTGAAAATTAAATTTTTTTTTTTTTCATAAACTATCATGAATACCAATTTTTGTCACTGTGTAGTATTTTTTTTAATATTCAGAATTTATTTTGACACTTTTTTATACTTGATAATTAATCGTTAAGTCTGTTTATGAACAATGATAACAACAGTTTTTATTTATTCACGTATTTTTTGGGTTTTTGGAAATTTTGGAAATTTTCATATTCTATTTTTAAATAAAGATTTATTCGTTAGCAATTCTCGCATTGCAAGCAATACCGATACCGAGTTTTACGAGAAAAAAGATGGAAGAAATACAAAAACGTTTAAAAAGACAAAAAACAATATTTAATGGTATAATTAATTGGAAAATAGTGAAAATATTGTTTTTTTTAGAGATTTTCTTTCGAAGATATGAACCATTTGTTAATGTTCAGTAAATATGGGTTTGAAAGAGTACATATCTGGGCACCTTATATAAAAAATTCAGAACTTTTTAAATGATCTGTTTTTGTTTATCAGTAATAAAGTGAATTTCACGCTAAAAATGGCGTTTTTAACGTCCCGCGCGCCCTCTATATATTATCAAAATTCGAATCGTTGCACTGAGACCTTTATTTCAACGATACGTTTGATTTTTGAGGGTAGCCAACAGTTTTCAAAATTTTCGATTCACCCCAATCTATCCCATCGCTGTTCGCAGCACAAACGAAGGCGATTGGCTCTTCGGGGGCATCAATTTTCCATACCGACTGTTTCGTTTAATTAATACGGAACATCGGCCTGCCCAGTTATATATAATGGTATATGTAACCCTGTATAATGGTATATGTTACCCTGTATAATGGTATATGTAACCCTGTATATGGTGTACATATATATAATCTTATGTATAAAAAACGGGCCATCCCTCTTCGCGAAGGGACGCAGACAACGCGTCTGCGAACAAACCACCCAAGTTCTCAGTTTGGCAACCACCATCACGCACATTCTGTCATTTGTCTAGACCACGGGGGTTGCTCGTTCATATATAATATGTATGTGAGAAAATGAGAGAAAGAGAGAGAGAGAGAGAGCATTTTGACCGCCCTCGCGAGCTCACCCTCGTGTGACGTCGTGTTTTTTTTTGTTTCTTTTCACTACATCCCTCATTCATGTGTTCCCGCCATTTTGTACAAATGTTTTGACCCCCAATAAACCGATTAATGTTTTTTTTTTAATGTACAATGAAATTCGTAAATGTGAAGTTTTCTTTGAATATGAAAGTTTCAATATTTATAAAATGATACTGAAGTTCGCATCGATGCAACGGCAATTATTTATTTGTTAATGAAATTAATTCTTTCCGAGAAGTCTTTGCCTACATGATATTGCAGAAAAGTGATAAATAAATTGATGAAACAATTGTTAATGACAATTTATTATTAACTTTTGGGTAATATTATTATTGATGAACAATGATCAATAATTGATATTGATTATTGTTGTTTATAGCATGCCAAATTCTGAAATAATTCCAGGCGATTCTGCGTATATACGTACGCTACTTTTTTCATACTTGACATTTTCTTTTAAACTCTATAGTTTTTGAGTTACGTAGCATCTTTCAAAATTTGTTCTTTGTAGCCAAAAGTGAAATAACTTTGCGAGAAAAAATCGTACGAAAATTTTTAGCAAACGAAAATGGAGCATCTGGTAACCTTTTCAAATGTAGATTAAAAAAAAAACAATCCCTTAATCTGTGCGCCCAATTCGCGATGGTCGAAAAAAGACCAAAAAAAAAGTCACTTACAAAAGTGCGTACCGGGTCGAAAAAAAATTATAAAAAATATTTTGAAAAAGCGAAACAAAGCTCAATTCCTTCCCGTCAAAACGGTTTTTTTTTTTAAATTCGATTATCTTTTTTTTCCGAAGTTAGGCAACTTCTAGTGCGGCCAGAAATATCGACTAGTGTACACTGAAAAAAAAAATTGTTTGAATGAACAAAATCTTTTGTCAAATACGTTCAACTAGATATTTATTTGGTCTAACTAAATAATTAGTTTTTTGAACAATTCTTCGCTTCGGTTGACTAAAATATTGTTCAGGCAAAAAAATGTTGAATTGTACTAACTAAATTATCTAGTTGAACGTATTTGACAAAATATTTTGTTCATTCAAACTTTTTTTTTTCAGTGTATACAAACTTTTGAGCGGGGTTGTAGTATATATTCTAATGTCTTTAAAAATTTGAAAAATATCTACAAAACTAGCATATAGATCGAAATGCTATGACAATGAAAACTGTCGCGACTAACGAGAGCCTACTAATTAATAAACAATACCCAACTTAATTCTTTTATTGAGCAGTGGAACGGAATCCTTTGTGTGCAAATCCGATTTGCACTCGGTCAACTCTTTTTTTTGCGAAAATATACGAGAACACAGAATATAAAATTTGAATCGCGTATCACTACTTATTTGCAATAACAAAATTAATTATATCAAATCATAAAATCCATCATGTCATTTTCTAACGATTTTAAACATTGGAGAATTCTGATCCAGACTTGAAAATGCTTAAGGGCTTGTGTACCATGAAAAATGAGAGGAAAAACCCAAAACATCAAAAGTTCACAAATTTCTCGTAAAATACTTGACTTCTTAAATTTCACGCGCAGAAAGATCCAGACATGATTTGTCTCGAGGAAGAAAAAACATGTGTGCGTTCTATCAAGTTCCCTGGGGAAACAAAGAAGGAGAAAGAGGAAGCGAGAGGGATGAAAAAGCGAGAATCCTATAAAACCATCATTTTCATATGTGCATGATCGTTGGAAAGTGACAACGAATTTATGTACACTTGAGGAGCGAAAAAATCGGTTTTCTTGAGGGAAAAACAGCTTACCGGAAAAAAAATTCGAAAAATGGAAAAAAGGACTAAAAAAATGGTGGACGAGGAAAAATCGAGGCCCATACTTCATGGAATACGATATTGCGGAAGAGTATCTTCGATTCTGTAACCGCGGGGATTTTTTAAGTATTACCGTAAAAGGGAGCTACTTTGTTCGTGTTTCGAACCTTTTTTGGGCGTAATTTTTTTTTAACGTCCAAAATTTTTTTTGTTTGCTCGAACAGAACAATGTGTCCTTTGGTTAACAACAGCAAGCCCCACCGGACCCTCACAATTTTATATATTAAAAAAAAAAAAAGCCAAAGTAACCCCGAGTGTGGGGTTACTTTGGAGAGGGCATTGAAATGCAACTTCTGTCAAAGATCTACATCGTAAATGCAGCTTTGACATCATTCTGATAAAAAAACAATAATATTTTATACATTATACATGAAATTAAATAAAAAAACAACGAATTTGACAATCGATTCGTCATTTTTATTGAAGAAATATTTTACATCAAAATACCAAATACTTGGGCCCGAATTTTAAGTTCTCAAGATCAAACTTCAGATGAAACTTTCTATTGAACTCAAATTTGAATTTGAGATCGACTTAAGTTCAAATTTAAGATGAATCTTATGTTTGAACTTATGTATCATCATAAGTTCATACTTATGTTCAAACTTTAATGCGAACTTCAAATTGATCTTAAGTTCAAACTTAAATTTGGTTTGAGGTTTGATCTTGAGATCCATCTTGAGCATGAACTTAAGTTCGATCAAACTTCTTTCATCAACTCCCTCGACCGTGTTATTTTAAATTCAAAATAATTAAGTACGATCAAACTTAAGTTTAACCTCAAGATGGATCTTAAGTTCGAACTTCAAACCAAATTTAAATTTGAACTTGAGATCGATCTGAATTTCGCACTAAAGTTTGAACTTAAGTACGAACTTATAATGACACTTTGGTTCAACTTACGATTCATCTTAAATTGGAACTTAAGTTCGATCTCAAGTTCCAACTTTACATAAAAATACCAAATACTTAGGCTCGAATTTCGAGTTCTTAAGATCAAACATCAAACTTGAGATCAAACTTTCTATTGAACTCAAATTTGAATTCTAGTTCGAACTTAAGTTCAAATTTAAGATGAATCTTAAGTTTGAACTTGAGTATCATTATAAGTTTATACTTATATTCAAACTTTAATGCGAACATCGAATCGATCTTAAGTTCAAACTTAAATTTGGTTGTGAAAATAATCAAGTACGATCAAACTTAAGTTTAAGCTCAAGATGGACCTTAAGTTCGAACTTCAAACCAAATTTAAATTTGAACTTGAGATCGATCTGAAGTTCGCACTAAAGTTTGAACTTAAGTACGAACTTATAATGACACTTTGGTTCAACTTACGATTTTATCTTAAATTGGAACTTAAGTTCGATCTCAAGTTTCAACTTGAGTCCCATGGAAAGTTCGATCTTAGGGTAGGACTTGTGACTTGAAATGCGGGCCTTGCAGATGTAACAGAGGTTGGAGTCGTTCTTCTTGCCCTTCTTTATTCCCTTCATGCGAATGGCATCATCGATTGTTCGGACATTTTGGCTTGTTACACATATTTGTGTATCTGGTTTATGAATGACTTTTTTTCCTCTTCCACCCACTCCCCACACCCCCTCCCGCCCCACAAGGTCACGAGGGTTCGTTGTGCACACGTTTTTACCGCATTTTGCTGCTTGCTTAAAGTAGCCCCAAAAACCAACAAAATAACCCCCAAAGTCAAAGTAGCCCCGTTTTACGGTAGTAATATTACCAAGGGTCAAAGAAGTTCGCGGAAAAATGGACATGATTGAGCGAGAAGGATCAAGAGATAAAATGGAGAAAAATGGACCAGGAGTGAGAAATCAGAGAATGATTTCCGTATAGCTTCGAATTGCAGAAGCCAAGATGTCGTGACTAATGACCAGAAAAAGACGTATCCTCACTCAACGACGCTTCGTATCCCCAAAACTGCACCAATATCTCGTATCTCGTTACACATTTCCAAGTGTTGAGAATAATCTCGTCTCTTCCTCTTTCCTTCCACGAAGTGGGGAAACCTCCGTGCTAGTTCGAGAGATTAAATACTGCGAGAAATTTCGATGGTTATAAACATATCACTCGAACTGGGCGTGGAATGATTTTTCCTCGATTTATCCCGCTTGGAAATTGCTCCTTTTTTTGCCTCCAACTCGGAACTAACCGCGTTCTTCCCAAGAGAATTCTATGATTTCAACGGGCGCATTTATAAGCCAAGTCACACGTGGCATGTAGATGAAAAGTATACGTGTCTGTTGAAGTGGAAAGAAAATGTAGATGACGAAAATGCCAAACCAAGGAAAGTGAAGGATTTATCTCGTTACAATTAACATTTTAGACGATTGAAAATTTAAGTTATGTGTTAAAATTTCAAAAACTAAATCGTTATAGAAAATTTATTCAACTTTAGTCCATTTTCGAAATGTCCTCAAAAAAAAATGCAATGACTCCAAAACTATTTCTCGCATTGCTCCGAATTTTGCAATACATTTAAATAGATAAATAGAGAAGATTTTTAGAAAAGTGGAAGATTTTTATAGAAGGCAAAAATTCAGAGATTTATCTCGTTACAATTAACATTTGAGACGATTGAAAACTTAAGTTATGTGACAAAATTTCGAAAACTGAATCGTTGAAAAAAAATTTATTCAAATTTCGTCATTGTTTGTTGCAAAAATCGAGCCAAATTGTAAATTACTTAATATAAATATGTTCAAAAAAATGCAATGCCTCCAAAACTATTTCTCAAATTGCTGCGAATTTTGCGATACATTTAAATGAATAAATAGAGAAACATTTCAGAAAAATGGAAGATTTTTATGAAGGGTAAGAATTCAGAGATTTATCTCGTTACAATTAAAATTTAAGACGATTGAAAATCTAAGTTACGTGACAAAATTTCAAAAACTGAATCGCTATAAAAAATCTATTCAAATTTCGTCCATTTTTTCTTACAAAAATCGAGCCAAATTCCAAATAACTTAATGTAAATGTGCTAAAAAATGAAATGCCGCCAAAACTATTTCTCGAATTGCTCCGAATTTTGCAATACATTTAAATAGATAAATAGAGAAACATTTTAGAAAAGTGGAAGGTTTTTATGAAGGCCGAAAATTCAGAGATTTATCTCATTACAATTAACATTTGAGACGATTGAAAAGTTAAGTTATGTGGCAAAATTTCAAAAACTGAATCGTTATAAAAAATTTATTCAAATTTCGTCCATTTTTTATTGCAAAAATCGAGCCAAATGGCAAATTATTTAATATAAATGTGCTCAAAAAAATGCAATGCCTCCAAAACTATTTCTCGAATTGCTGCGAATTTTGCGATAAATTTAAATATAAATTTGAACATAGATAAATAGCGAAAAAGTTTAGAAAAGTAGAGAGTTTTTATAAAGGGTGAAAATTGAAGTTAAGATATGAATAGTGTAATTCGACTTGCGTGTCATCTACATGGAATAATAAAATAATTGACAAACCAGCAATTCCGGTATTTAAATACACTTCAGAGACGTGGAACGGTGGCGCCGACACTAAAATGCATACATTATAATATATACTACATCCCATATGGAAATATATAATATATTGTACATACACCTATATCAGAATGTATATATATATATATGCGATAATAAATTGGTGTCGACATTCTTCGCATAATAAACTGCCTCAGCGGTTAAACGCGAGCAAAAACGCATGTTACACATATTGGCAATGCATATGTAACACATGCATATAGCGTGTCAGGTGGATACAGACGATGGGAGGTAATGTTGTAATGAAGCGATGGAAAACGTTCGAACAGAGATATTGCCTGATTTCTCATCAAACACGCTATTCCGTCACTATTTTTCAACATCCCCCTTACATGGAAATGTATTATATGGGACGTGTATACAGGAAATATATCAAATATATTGAATATCAGAAATATATCGAATATATTAAATATAATCATCTGTTCGATAAATTAGATATTCCGTGCATATTTCGAAAAACATGTATATTAAGTATACTATATTAGAGGATGGTTTATATCAAATATATTCAAAGTGTAGGGTAAAAAGCCGGATAGTTGCCACACTTAAGGAAGAAGCTCTATTACTTAAAAATAAAGTATCTACTGACAATATACTTCGTGTATATTAAAACAATGGTTTTTGATCTTTCATTGTACACTATTTTTGTAAACCCAATTGATATTGTTTTTGAGTAAATCCCGTTTCATTTGACCTCTTCAAAGAGGGATAGTTGCCCAACGTGGCGGATAGTCGCCTCACGTCGAAAATACTTCGAAGGAGTTTATAATTAATATTAAGTTGTAGATTATTTTATTTTATTATATTTTTTAAATTTCATTTTTTTATTTAGATATTTTATCATCAATTTTATTATTTTATAAATAATAATTCAATAATTTTTTTAAATACCTTTAATTAACAGTTGTTCTTTCTCATCTAGTTCTTTAAACGCTAGTGCTAAACTAACTTCGGTCTAGCAAGGACCACGCCTGGGTTTTTGTCATATTGCTGTTAGGGCAACTATCCGGAAAAGAATTTGGGGCGACTATTCTTTTCGATACGGATATTTGCCCTTTTTATTTAAAAAATAAATAAAAGCTATTTAACAATATACCGTATCAGACCGTGTAGTTGAAACTCTAATGCACGCGAGGAGACAAATAGTTGACTGAATCCTCAACTATAATGTTATTTATTCAATAAGAATTAGTTACCAATGTTAGTACAACGCTCGTCGACGTCTCACCGCGGAAGATTTTCGCTCACACAGACGAAACTTGTGGGCCCTGTTCTATGTCTTATGGGCACTGAGGTCATATTAATAATTACAGAAAAGCGCTACCGTTAAACGGGGCTACTTTGTTCATGTTTTGGAAGTTTTTTAATTAAATAAGTTTTTTAATTAAATAAATAAAAAATTAATTTTTTTCTTGCTCGAACTGAACAATGTGTCTTTTGGATATAAAATGTATAACAATAGCAAGCCCCACTAGACCCTCACAATTTTATATATTTAGAAAAAAAAAGCCAAAGTAACCCCGAGTGTGGGGCTACTTTGGAAAGGCATTGAAACGCAACTTATGTCAAAGATTCACATCGTAAATGCAGCTTTGACATCATTTTGATTAAAAAAAACAATAATATTTTATACATTATACATGAAATTAAATGAAAAACAACAATTTTTGACAATGAATTCGTAATTTTTATTGAAGAAATATTTTACATAAAAATACCAAATACTTAGGCCCGAATTTCAAGTTCTTAAGATCAAACATCAAACTTGAGATCAAACTTTCTATTGAACTCAAATTTGAATTCTAGTTCGAACTTAAGTTCAAATTTAAGATGAATCTTAAGTTTGAACTTGAGTATCATTATAAGTTTATACTTATATTCAAACTTTAATGCGAACATCGAATCGATCTTAAGTTCAAACTTAAATTTGGTTGTGAAAATAATCAAGTACGATCAAACTTAAGTTTAAGCTCAAGATGGATCTTAAGTTCGAACTTCAAACCAAATTTACATTTGAACTTAAGATCGATCTGAAGTTCGCACTAAAATTTGAACTTAAGTATGAACTTATAATGGCACTTTAGTTCAACTTACGATTCATCTTACATTGGAACTCAAGTTCGATCTTAAGTTCCAACTTGAGTTCCATGGAAAGTTCGATCTTAGGGTAGGACTTGTGACTTGAAATTCGGGCCTTACAGATGTAACAGACGTTAGAGTCGTTCTTCTTGCCCTTCTTTATTCCCTTCATGCGAATGGCATCATCGATTGTTCGGACATCTTGGCTTGTTACACATATCTGTGTACTTGGTTTATGAATGACTTTTTTCCTCTTCTACCCACTCCCCACACCCCCTCCCACCCACAAGGTCACGAGGGTTCACTGCGCACACATTTTTACCGTATTTTGCTGCTCGTCCAAAGTAGCCCCAAAAATCAACAAAGTAACCCCCAAAGTCAAAGTAGCCCCGTTTTACGGTAACGCCAGGGACATCTCTTAACCGGGACAACTATCCGGCTTTATTTTCTCTATGCATATCTCAAGCATAAACTGTGTTTTTATGTGAGAATTTCTTAACGTGTGCTGTTTTGTTTTTGTTTTTGTTTTTTTCGTCTCTCTATCTCGCGCTCTTTCATCCTGGCTAATTACACTAATCAGCGGCACGTGGACTGATCCATGGCCTATCTACGACACGAGGTTTTCAAAGCCACGAAGAGCCGGAAGATGAGACGAGGAGGAGTGGGAGGACGAAGTGAGGGAGGGGGAAGAGCAGGCGGAGGAGTAAAACGCGTGTAATTTGCCCGAAAGGGAGAAAGAGAACGATGGGAGAGGAGAGAATGTGATGAAGAGAGAAAGGGCAAGGCCGGAAATAGACATTCTGCCGTGACGATATGCTTGCACATTAGTCGGTGGCAAAAGACAGCGGGGAAAGCGAAAAAATGAGAGAGAGAGAGAGAGAGAGAGAGAGAGAGAAGGTTTGAGAAAAAGGATAAAAAGGATGCAGGATAAGTAGAAATGAAGCAAGAGAACGAGAATAGCGCGAGGGAGGGGAGATAAGAGAGTGATGGTCGAGGGAATTCCGGTAGCCGAGAAGAAGTCACGAAAAGAGAAAGATAAAGATGAGAGACGCAAGACGAGAGAGAAAAAATCGACGAAAGCGGAGTGGGAGAAAGAAATAAGAAGAGACATAAAGAGCGGAGTTGAGAAAAAGGGAGAAAAGAAAAAGGAAGAAAACGGAGCAGAGGGCTAATAGGGAGCGCGGAACCGCGACGAAAGTTATCCTCGAGCTTAATGTGGCCCGCCCGCACTCTCTTGAGAAGTCTCTCTCCGTGGATCTTCATTCTATCATCGTTCTCCCAATCCAGAGAGAGAGAGAGAGGGAGAGAGAGAGAGAGGGAGAGAGAGAGAGAGGGAGAGAGAGAGGGAGAGAGAGAGAGAGGGAGAGAGAGAGGGAGAGAGAGAGAGAGAGAGAGAGAGAGAGAGAGAGAGGGAGGGGAGAGAGAGAGAGAGAGAGAGAGAGAGAGAGAGAGAGGGAGAGAGAGAGAAGATTGCGAATGAAGGTATTTCGCAAAGCCAAAAGTATTCTGTTTTAATGAGCGTTGACTCTAATCGAGACTCAATTATCTCACGCCTTCTATCGATACTTAATTAAATTTTTTCATCCCAATGTTTTATCCGAAGATACCATTGGTTCGGATCGACTCAATTAGTACAGAAATTTATCGAATTCGAATCGATCGTAAATTAGATATTTAATTAATTTTCTTCTGCCAAGCATGTGGCTTCAATTGGATGAATTTCAATCTTATCGAATGAACTTCGATCTCGTTGAATCGATTGAAACTGCATGGGAATCGATTATAGCGATTAAGAGGAGATATACACCAAAGAGCCGAAAAAAAGGTAATTTTTGTGATTTTTTTTTAAGGAAAACTATTCGAAATTTCAGATTGCGAGTATTTATATCTTTAAGTGTACACATTCAGAAATGTGTTCAATTTTTATAAATAAAAAAAATGAAAAAAAATGAAAAAAAATCCGGGTAAACGGTGCTTACTGGCGTTTCTTCCAAAATCATCTGAAACAAAAAAACCGAAAAGATCATTAAATTAGATGCTATTATCTAGTACTTGACGTAGCCGATTTTGAAAATATCGATTTTTAACAAAATGGCGGACGTTTGAACATTACACAGCGATTTTTCGACTAAAAATTAGTTGTTTGTTATGTTCAAACGTCCGCCATTTTGTCATAAATTGATATTTTCGAAATCAGCTATGACAAGTACTAGGATTATAGTATCTAATTTAATAATTCTTTTGGTTCTCTTGTTTCAGATGATTTTTGAAGAAACGCCAATAGGTAACGTTTGTCCGGATTTTTTTTACGGCGCTACGAAGATTATACAACGACCTCGTCAATTTTGGATTTTTTTAAATAAAAAAATTGATAGAGGAACTCCCGAAGCGAAATTCCAAACAGTTTTCCTTAAAAAAATTCACAAAAAAGACCTTTTTTCCGACTTCTAGGTGTATATCTCCCCTTAAGGCGGTATTTTGATCTGGAGACATACATTTTGAGCGTTTTATCGAGCTCGATTAAAAAACTGTATGTATTTTACCATTCTATTTTTTACATCATATATTTTTTAATATTTTTACAATAAACAAAAAAAAATGTCGAGAAAAAAAATGAAACTTAAGTAAGTTATAAGCTGGTAAAGTTGGGGCTAAAAAAAGGGTAAATTTGCTCCAAAGTGACGGGAGTAGTTTCTGCGTCACTAAAATAGCTAACTTCATGAATTATTGGAATTAAAAAATTTCCTTTGGATAATATATATTTTTACAGGTCTAAACTTTAATAATAATATGCGAATAGAATTGATTTTTTCAAAATTCTAGATCAGAATACCTTAAAGTTACGCTCTGAAGTGACGGGCATAGTTGCTGCGTCACTGAAATAGCTAACTCCGTAAATTATTAGAATTTAAAAATTTCCTTTCGAAGATATATTCTTGAAAATCTAAGCTTTGAGAATATGCAAAAAAAAAATGATTGTTTCAAAATTCGAAACCAGAATACCCTTTTCAAGTTAGCTTGTGACGGATGTAGTTGCTGCGTCACTAAAATAGCTATAACTACTCAAATGATTGAAATTAAAAAATTTCATTGTAAGTATATGTTCATAAAGTTCGAAAATTTAAGAATATGCGAGGAAATTTTTTTTTTTCAATTCCAGACCAGAATGACCTCTCAAAGGTACGCTTGTGACGAGGGTAGTTACTGCAGTAAACTATTTAAGCTATTTTAGTGATGAATGCATCACTAAAATAGCTCTAACTCCGTAAATTATTGGAATTGAAAAAACTTCTTTCGAGGATATATTCTTCAAAGTCTAAACTTTAATAATATGCGAAAAAAAAATTTTTTTTCAAAATTCTAGACCGAACTACTCCCTTAATCGAGAGAAACATTTAATTATGACAAATGGTCTCTGCTAAACTTTGAACGAAACAAAAAGCTACGAAACATCGTTTGTTTTTTCTTCGTCGTTGACTTTTTCCTGAAGTTTCTTATTTTGGAATATTGAGCGCCGTTACATTTTTGAAGATTCTCTCGATATGCCGGATTAATGTTGTATTTTCGGGGGATGTATCGCGTGTGCGAGAGACACAAGGCCTGTTAAGAGAACAGGTGTGAAAAAAAGCCAGGCCGTCAGAGAAACGACAGAAGCGACCAAAAAGACCGGCAGCAGATACCTCTTTCTTGAACATACATGTATACGTTAATTTTCTTGTATTCCCTTGTGTTATATATATATACATACATATTCATATATATGTATATTATGTATATAAACGACACTCCCTTTGGCGAGATCGGTGGCAATCGTCAGGTGTCGGACAAACTTGAAGAAAAAATAACCCAAACTCACGGAAACGTGCTGATGATAAACGAGAGAATCGTGAATAACGAGAAAAATAAAAATTTCACAATTTTTTTTCTCACGCAAATTACCTCATTAAGAAATTCAATAATCATTCAGACAAATTGTTCATTTTGTGATCAAATAATTCTACAAAATGGAGAAAAAATTTCCCCTCTTTACAGTTTATTTTTATTTAAAAAAAAGTTTGTTTATTTATTTAAATAAATTTGAAAATTTAAATGCTGTATAATAACTGCTGGTTAAAAAAAGAACTTATATCATATGATTGGAAAAAAAAAGTTCAAAAATCATCATGAAAACGTTTATAGATGAATAATTACCATAGAATTTAACCGATGTGAAAATATTATATTTTTGAATACCTCAATTTTCATGAAGAAATGTTCGCAAATTTTTTTTTTGAACAATTATAATGCACTTCGAAGTAATCAAAATCCTGGGAAATCCTATCAATCGGTGAAAATTGATCTTCAATTTGATGAAAAATAAAATTTCGGCGAAAAGCTTTCGGCAACTTTTTATATATTTTGGAGGAATTTGCTTTTTTTTATAAATGATAATTTTATCGAAGATTTGAATCGTCGATCGATCATAAGAATTTTCGGTTGAAAAATCTTTCCCTTGATGGAGAATTTTATTTTACATCGGTTATCAGACTGTTACAATGTAAAAATACGAATTTGCATCCGTTTTTAAGCACGATATGCGCCCACTTAAGAGCTTGTTCGACCAAACATTAAATTTAACTTGGGGGCGAAGCTGCAAGTTCAAACCCCAACCGGTATGGATCCAAAGTGCAGGCTGTGAATTATAATAGTAGGGGGACCACCCATTGGGCTGACTACGATATCTCTCGGCTCTGGTGCATGTAAGAGAGTCCATCAGAGAGCGCGCACGGTCGAGGATATGCGGCATATTGGATCGAGAGTGAATATCGTTTCATCAGCCGCTAATATCTCGAGGATCGAAAGCGCTGCTTTTCGAGTGTGCATTTATATATATGGGACGTTCCAAGTCAATCCAAAGAATTCAAAAAACCTAAATTGGTTCATGATTCGTTTAGTTATTTACTCAAACAGAATCGCTAAAAATTAATCTCAAACAGAACCCAAAAAACCTAATTTGGTTAATGATTCGTTTAAAAATATCCCGACACTAAAAAGCACCCCTAAAACTTAACGAAATTTTCTTCAACCCCGATTTTTATAGTTTCAATATTTTTATTCGCTGCATTTGATTGATTCATAATTAATCAACTTATTTATTCACCTACTAACTCAACCAGAATCGCTAAAAATTAATCTCAAACAGAACCTAAAAAACCTAATTTGCTCCATGATTCGTTTACAAATATCCTGACACTAAAAAGCACCCCTAAAACTCAATGAAAGTTTCTTCAACCCCTATTTTTATAGTTTCAATATTCTTATTCGCCGTATTTAATGAATTCATAATTAATCAACTCATTTATTTATCTATTAACTCAGCCAGAATCGCTAAACATTGATATCAAACTGAACCCGAATAACCTAATTTGGTTCATGATTCGTTTTACAACTATCCTGACACTAAAAAGTACCCCCAAATCTTGATGAAATTTTTTTCAACCGCTGTTTAAAAAAAAAATATTAAAACTATAAAAACTTTTTATAGTTTCAATATTTTTATTCGCTGTATCTAATTAATTCATAATTAATCAACTCATTTAGTTATTTATGCACTCAAACATAATCGCTAAAAATTAATCTCAAGCAGAACCCAAAAAAACGAATTTGGTTCATGATTCGTTTACAACTATCCTGACACTAAAGAGCACCCCAGCTTGATGAAATTTTGTTTAAACGCTGTTTTTATAGTTTCAATAATGTTATTTGCTGTATTTAATTAATTCTTAATTAATCAACTCATTCATTTATTTATTTACTCAAACAGAATCGCTAAAAATTAATCTCAAACAGAACCCAAAAAACCTAGTTTGGTTCATGATTCGTTTACAACTATCCTGACACTAAAAAGCACCCCCAACTTGATGAAATTTTTTTCAAATGCTGTTTTTATAGTTTCAATAATTTTATTTTCTGTATTTAATTAATTCACAATTAATCAACTCATTTATTTATTTATTTACTCAAACAGAATCGTTAAAACCTAATCTCAAACAGAACCCAAAAAACCTAATTTGGTTCATGATTCGTTTACAACTATCCTGATACTAAAAAGCACTCCTTACTTGATGAAATTTTTTTAAACGCTGTTTTTATAGTTTTAATATTTTTATTCGCTGCATCTAATTAATTCGTAATTAATCAACTTATTTATTTATTTATTTACTCCAAAAGAATCGATGTAATTAAAAAATGTAGAAAATTCAATTTTACAAGCTATGTAGTTTTGACATTAGAACTTTCATTTTTTCTACAGATTTCATGATTTTTTGATCTGGGAGCGTAGAAAAAAATGTGAAAAATTCGAAAACAGAGAGAAACTGTGAGAAAATAAAACCACATTCCTCTCCAATTTTTCCTAATTTTCTCAAAGTATTGAAAAAAACCTCCAGAAGTAAGAAAAATAAAATTTTCTTATTCCGGCTTATCGCTCCAAAATCCTTTGTTTGGGCATTTCGGTTCGGTAAACGAGAAAAAACGAAAATAATAGTTGATAGAAAAGATGTGAAAAAAATTAGGCGCCCTAATTAGCCTCAGTAAATTCGTAGAAACAATCATTAACCAAACTCGAGGAAAAATGGACACTGAGAAAACAATGTACCAGGATTTGTTAACTGTTAACAAATGTAAAGTTGAATATGGCGAAATAAATTATTTTTTAACGGTTAATAAATTAAATAAATATTTTTTAACAGTTAATAAATTATTTTGACACAAATAAAATATTTGTCAACGACTAAAAAATTTTGTAACAGTTAAAGATTTTAGTAAAAGTGCCAACTAAATATATTTCTTCGTTACAAATAAACAGTTTTTCTACAAATAAACATGTTGACATGAAATTTCCCATGTTTCAACGTCCAGAAATCGAGTTATTTGTTGTAAAATGTCGTCTTTTTTCGTAACTTCCCATAAGACCTTGTGTGAAACCTTCTCAAATTTTGTACACATTATAATACAACGCTCAAGAAGATTCACGCAAAATTTCAAAAAATTATCTTGGAAAAATGGTATCTCATGATTTTGCCGTTACTTTGTATATGAGGTATTCCAACTCAAGTGTATAACCCCGTGACCCTGACCCTTTCGAATTTATTTGATTTTTTTCATACGATCGCATTGAGTCTAAAATACACCCTCATAATTTTTTTCGATTTTTCCAAACATCCCTTAATAAAAAAAAATGTTGTTGAAAAAAAACGCCGTTTCTTAAAAAACTGAAAAAAAAAATTTGTATTTTACGTATTCAATTTAAAAAAAAAATTTTTTTCAACGCTATTTTTTGAAAATGCAAAAAAATTCTGAAAAAACCGTGATAATATATATAAAAATTTTCAAACCATCACCCGTAGTGGGCAGATTTTTTTTTTCTATGTTTTACAAGCTATTGACGTTCTCAAAATTCCAAAAAATTCTCAAATAGCTCACCTTGAGCAGATACTGAATTATTTTGATACTCAAATTGAGTATCTGCTCAAGGTGAGCAATTTGAGAATTTTTTGGAATTTTGAGAACGTTAATAGCTTGTAAAACACAGAAAAAAAAATCTGCCCACTACGGGTGATAGCTTGAAAATTTTAATATATTACCACGGTTTTTTCAGAATTTTTTCAGATTTTTAAAAAATGGCGGTTTAAAAAAAAAAATTTCTTTAAATAAGGGATGTTTTGAAAAATCTAAAAACATTATGAGGCTGTATTTGAGACTCAATGCGATCATATGAAAAAAAAATCAAATAAATCCGAGAGGGTCAGGGTCACGGGTTTACACACTCGAGCTGGAATACCCCATATACTATTGTGATTATGGCGATAGAACCTCCTTAATCTTGCCAGGTGGCAAATGTATATTAGGGGAACCAACGATTAAACACGAAAGAAACAGAGTAAGAGGGGGAAAACATCATGTAGATATAGCCCGAGGAACAATCATCGGGGTGTCCTAATGAAGACGAATCTCGCGTAGGAAATGCTGACGAGCCTGTCGCATATATATATATATATATAAATATATTTATATATATGTATGTATGAGAGAAAGACAGAGACCGAATACCCGCTTCCTTCTCAGCAAAGGTTTAATCTCTCTGTGTCTCGGATTCTTTTTTCTCTCCAACTCTCGTGTGCGATTCAATTTAGCAGTCTTACTTTGGCTTTCACCGCTCGAAGATTGAGAATATCACGTCCGTTTTGTACCTGCTGTTGTGCATGTATATATTTGCTCGGGAGAAATATACTTAATTACCGCGGGAGAATTGAAAGAAAGAAATTGGCAAATGTTCTCGTTGAAAAGTGAAATACAATTTTGAATATGTATTTATAAAAAAATTGATAGACGACAAAGTGCGAAAACAATGTCCATTAACCCTCTGTCTGTATTATGGGTCTTTTATGGCACAAGCCAAATTTCTTCTTCTTTTAAATTAATTGTTGTTAAATTTTTTTTTTACTGTAAGTGACTAAATAAATGATTGGATCATAAAAAAGGATATTATTAAAGTACTTCAGAAATTTTTCAGATATTTTTTATATCGCGATATTCGCGTTCTCATGGCAAAATTTTATCTGTGTCAAAATAATTTATTAACTGTTAAAAAATATTTATTTCGCCATATCCAACTTCCCACTTTTTAACAGTTAACAAATCCTGATACATATAGAAATGTATTGTTTTCTCACACTGAGAGAAAAAATTACTAGAACCAATGAAATAAAGTTTTGAAGGCAAAAAATTATTTTTTTCATTAGTTGCCAAAACATATTAGATTGGTTCCCTTATATGTTCACTTGGTTCATTTTTTTCAGTCAATTCCATAAATTTCTGTTTCAATAAACGAATTTACTTGAATCTAACGAAATGTTATCAATTAACGGGAAAAATAATTGATTCAATCAAATGCGTGTTTATTAATTGTTGCTAAACATTTTATAAAAAAATATATAGCCCTTGCCAAATAATTTAATATGCATAGTTTAGTGACCCCAAAAAGAGATAAATAGAAAAAAAGACTAATTTGCGCCAATTCTCCGATCTAATTTCTCTGTCCGACCGAGATTCGAATCCTCGACCCTACCTACCATCATACCTATCCTACCTAACTACCTAACACGCTACCTATTACGCTATCGACTGCCACTATGCACTTGAAAAAAGTTAGGAGTTATGAAGATTCGAATATAAGAAAACATTTGAAAAACCAGTTTTTTAATTTTTAACAACTTATGTATACTATTAAAGTTTACTATAAAAATTATAGTTCTTTGCTTGAAGGAAATAGAAATTTCATCATTCCAAACAAATATTCTATTGGAATAAAATAATGGGTTATTTATTTTACTACAGCTTCTATTTAAATAATCACAATCAATTTTATATCCAATAAATATTAAAAAGACTACAGAAATATTTTTAGAAGTAAAATAATGATGAATTTAATGCAAAGAAATAATTTTGTTCGAAAAAAATAATTTCGTATTGATGCCGTTTTTCAGATTCAAATAATCTCATGTTTATGATGCAATAAATCTAATTAATCCAATGAATGCAAATTTATTAAAATCTATTTAAATAAAGATATTTTTAGAAGTAAAATAATGATGAATTTAATGCAAAGGAATAATTTTGTTCGAAAAAAATAATTTCGTATTGAAGTCGTTTTTTAGATTCAAATAATCTCATGTTTATGATGCGATCGATGTAATTAATCCGATTAATACAATTTTAATCAAATCTATCATGCATTTAATTGTTTCTATTAAATAAGAGTTTGATATAATGGAGTAATAGATTCGTGAAAATATTTTTTTAAAATGAAGAGTGACTTTCTTGATTCAACAAATAAATAATCGAATTAATACTTTCATTTAATAAATAAATTCACGTTCTCAAATTCAGTAATTTCTTCTCTCAGTGCACACTGAGAAAAAAAATTGTTGAATAAACTAAATCTTTAGTTGCATACGCACGACTAAGTATTTACTGGGTCTAACTAAATAATTAGTATCTTTAATTATTCTGCGTTTCAGTTGACCAAAATATGATTCAGGCAAAAAAATTTGGGTTTGTACAACTAAATATTTAGTCGGGCGTATGCGACTAAAGAGTTAGTTCATTCAATAATTTTTTTTCTCAGTGCAGTGATGGACCAGAATACCGCCTTAATTGCTATTTAATTCCAAGTCGAAAGTGTGCTTGTGATTGAAGTAAAAATCGTTAATTTGTAATTCAATCACACTTTTGTGTCGTTCAAACGAAGTGTGATTCGAATTATGGTAATTTCGTTTTGTCGACGGAGATATGCGAGAGACCCGCATTCGAATCGTGTTAAAGCCGAATTATATTATCGTGCGAGGTTATTAATATCAGTTCCCGTAATTTGGGCCCGACATGTGTGATTGTACAGCCCGAACAGAGAGGCTATCATTAGCGGAGCCGCGTGTATATATATATCTGCTAATTTGCATTTGCCGACACGAGAGAATCACTATCCCGGTGTATACAAGTTTGTAGACATTGCTTTGGTGATTTCAAAAACACGTTCTTTCTCATCGAGCACTTTATGCAGATTTTTGTATCTTTTCTCAAAAAAAAAAAAAAAACATAGATATTGCCCGAACGATTTTTTATATCATCGCCGCATCAACGTTGAAATTTGGCAGCATTTTTCGACAAAATTCAAAATTCTCCTGAATTTTTCCCAGGATTCCCCCGATCCAGAATCCTATGAGATTTTTTTCGAACAAACAATACCCAAATTTTCGCAATATTAATTTTTGTTCACCTATAAGATAATTTTGTTCATTTATCTTTCTATTACGATGTTTTTTTCTATTATTCGAATCAATATTATTTTATACAAACAAACTGCGAAATGTGCGGTTTTTTAAAGTAAAAGTGGTCACCAAACAGAATTTTTTATTTTGACTTTGGAATAATAAATATTTTAGCTGATTCCTCTGAACGGTAAATGAAGAGATTTTTTACTCTCCCGGAAAATTGAAAGCCTCTGCCGATATTTGGGTAAATTATTCTTTCGAATAATGAACAAAATGTTGAGAATTTTGGGATCTATTAAATTCCCATTAACGGGTTTAATTAGGTTTCGACGGTTAAAAAACGCTTATTTTCTGAATTTTTTAAAATATAATCAATTAATTATTGCATTCAAAATTTTAAGCATATAAAAGAACAAAAGAACAAAAGAAAAAAAAGGTGACGTTCAATAGTTCTTAGAAAAAACGAAAAGATAAACTTAACCTTAGCGATTAGGGTTAGGTCTAACCTAAGCGGTTCAAATTATGTCCAACCTAATGAGGGAAATTTCCAAAAATTTTCTCTCTCTTCTAGAATGTTACTCGAATTGACTTGAAATTTTGGGATAATATTTTTAACATATTATCGTATTAGATGAAAGATGAAAATGTATTTCTTGTGATTTTCAAATCCATGTAACCCCTTAAGGTACTAGTTTACTTTAGAAGGCCAAAAAAAGCAAATTTTTAAGATTTTTTTCTCAGCTCTTTTATCAAATATAGCTATAAAACTATTTTTACAACATTGTTTCATTCCTCGAAAATACAAACAAAAATTATTTTTGATTTTTATTCTTTGAATAGTTTATAGAAGGCGCTAAAGTCGAGTCTTCAAAAATGTCTTGTCCCATGGCTGTCAATTAATCTCATGATTGGCAAGTCCGAAACAAAAAAAAATAAAAAAGCATTTTGAAGAGGAAGGTTTCTTAGACAACAATATACCGCCGTTAATGAAAAAGCGATAAGAAAAATGGCGGATGTTTGAAATAAATTGTGAAAAATTCAATTTATCACAATTTGTTTCAAACATTTCAAACATCCGCAATTTTTTTTTATCGATTTTTTATAAATGGTGGTAAATTGTGTAAGAAACCTTTCTCTTCAAAATGTTTTTTTTATTTTTTTTTCGTTTCAGACTTACCAATCCTGAGAATAACTGTCGGCCATGAGACAAGACATTTTCGAATTTGGCGCCTTCTATAAATTATTCAAAGAATCAAAATTAAAAATAAATTTTTTTTTTTCGAATAATGAAACACTATTGTAAAAACAGTCTTATAACCACATCTAATAAAGGAGCTGAGAAACAAAATCTTAAAAAATTGATTTTTTGCCTTCTAAAGTACATTACACCCAGAAAAAAGATCTAGTCGTAGGTACTATAATCGTTTATTTGATTATTTTTTAGTTACTGTAAAAAAAAATTTCTTTCCATCCAATTTTGGGCGATATTTACTTCCACTATATTTATTTATTTTAATTCCCTGTCATCGAGAAACAGGCGTTGAAGAAAAATTCTATTCGTTGTTACTAAATACCTATTCACCCGTAATCTCATCCGATCATATCTGCAGATTTGTCAGTTCCCCAAAAATCCGCCAGGTGGCTACCTCTCGCACAAGCGAACCTGCTTCTCGACGCCTATATATCCTTTCCAAGCTCGTCTATGTTGGATATCCTTATTTTTCAGTATGGATATTTAATGCATCGAACATTAGATCGCAATATATTTTTCTAGTATAGGTCATTCAAAAAAAAAAATTCGTTGACATGAATAGAGTTGGATTAGGCCGGCCTACGACTAAAAAAATTTATTTGGCTTACCTAGGATTTAGTTAAATGTACTAGATCTTTTTTCCGGGTGTTCGTACCTTAAAGAAATTCGTTTATCGATTTTCCGATTAGTTGAGCGTTTGAAACTTTGAAATCACGCTTTTTCACCGTCGAGAAGCCAAAGAACCAAACAGATATGTAATTTTAATGGAATTATTCATTATCTTAAAAACTCAAGATTTGAGTGACTCCTATTTGCCATTTCGCGTGTATAAATTGAGACGCAGATTCTAGAAACTCTTGTTTGATTATGCACACGCATCAAGCATCGAAGTACAATTGAAAATTATAATACACAGTGCGAAATTCGTAATCTTATTCGCAATGATTTATCGCAGCTATTTTTCGCGCGTCTCGTGTTCGCGTGAGCGCGATGATAAAATAATACGCATTGGCCCAGTAGAAATATGAAAGAAATGAAAACAAAAGAGCGAGCGAGCGAGAGGGAGTGAGAGAGAGAGAGAGAGAGAGAGAGAGAGAGAGAGAGAGAGAGAGAGAGAGAGAGAGAGAGAGAGAGGGGGGGGAGGAGAGAGGAGAGAGAGAGAGAGAGCGGAGAGAGGAGAGAGAGAGAGAGCGGAGAGAGGAGAGAGAGAGAGAGAGCGGAGAGAGGAGAAAGAGGAGAGAATAGAAAGATCTCGTGTAGGCGAGATCGTGATTTCTTTCTGAAAAATCCATTCACGAAACTGTTCGTTTCCTGACTGTGGTGAATTCGGCACGTTTCGCTGATTGTGCTGAACTTTTGGCGAGAGAAAATAAAAGGCCAAAGAGAGCGAATTCACTGGCAATTTTATTATCACGCAGAGCTCGTTAATTATCGTGTCTCGTGATTCGTCAATGTCGTTCGGATTTTTTGGTCTCGTGTGCATTAATTTCACTCGCGAAAGTCTCGACAATTTTACGCATTTCGGTTTTGGGTAAATTAATTTCGCAATTTATGATTCATCGAATCATGAACGTGTGACATAATGAGTCGAATCCAAAATTGCAGCAAATACGATGATAATAATAAAATAGGTTCGAAAGACTTTTTGAAAGGAATTAAAAACAAAAGTTTAGAAAGGAGGGAACAAAATCGTGCAAATTGCACATTTGTTCGTGGCTTTCTCATTTTTTTTAATCCTTCGCCAAGCTTTGTTTGTGAGCAGTTCCTTTCGCTGTTTTATAATGAATAGTTCAATTAATGATGTTCAAGTTTGCAAAACAACTTTTTTATTTATTTTCATTAATAATGACACTTTGATTGTGCATTTGGAATCACAAGTCCTTGACAAAGACCCAAAAATACGTTTCAACGATTTTTTTTCGAAAAGTTAAGGAAAGCTGAAGAAAACTCTTCAGAAAAAAATCTCACAACAATTTCATTAAGATATTCTGATGGAAAATTGAATTCCCTACAAAAAAAAAGTCCTTACGAACAATTAGTTTAGAACAATCGTTTTTTCGTAAAGCGAAAAATTCGATTTTTACAGCGTTTTGAATTTTTTTTCTATCGATTCAATTTCAGACAGCGACACCACTTGAACGTTTGTTCTAAGGTAATTGTTCGTAGGGACTTTTTTTGTAGGGAATTCAATTCTCCATCAGAATATCTTAATGACATTTTTGTGAGATTTTTTTGTGAAGAGTTTTACTACGACGTTCAGAAGTGCCAATATTTTCCTGTGTTATTCTTATGAAAAATATTCAAATGCAATGCGCCGTTCGAAATAATTTTTTTTTTTGAGCTCTCCTTCGAGGAATCTTCATTTTTTACCGTAATTCACCTTTTTTTGCCGGATGCAACCGAAAAAAAAAAATCTATTTTTTTCCGCACACCCTAATATATATGTCCCACAAGTTGGTTTGTACCTGGAGAACTCGCCGATAGGTCATTTGGCGAATGGGTGTTTGCATACGTTAGCACGTAGTTACTACGTAGATCTAACATTATACAACGTCGCGAAGATATCGACCTGCTCAACTATACCACTTTATATATCCTACGATATATCCCATGCATATATATATATATATATATATATATATATATATATATATATATATATTCTTACGAGCTAGATAGCTAAATGACGTACAAAAGTGAATACATATAGGGGAGTGTGGGGCAAAGTGGACATTTAAGGAATTTAAGGATTTTCATCGGCAAGCACACGGTCTTTTAACTACTTTCATGTCTCAAAGTTGATTCCCAATCCTAATATCCCTGATTTCGAAAAAAAAAAATTGGGGGCAAAATGGACACGCCTCCACAGATGCAGAAAAATCTATACTTGGTGATTCTCGAAAGTAGAGACACTGTAATCGACTATGCCCGAATAAAATATTAACTTAATAATATAAACAAAGAAATAAAGCCAATAAAACCGATCCTCGAATGAAATTTAAAAAAAAACGAGGTAATTCTTCAGACGCACTTTGCTCTAATTTTTTCCATGTGGAAAAAGTACTATATGAATTCACTTTGTTAGTGAATGAATCATGGTATTTTCACATATTCATCGACTTTTGAGTCGTGAAATTCATTCGCATTCTTGTTTTTTGGATTTTGTAAAAAAAAAATTGGGGGCAAAATGGACACGCCTCCTCAGATGCAGAAAAATCTATACTTGGTGATTCTCGAAAGTAGAGACACTTTAATCGACTATACCCGAATAAAATATTAACTTAACAATATAAACAAAGAAATAGAGCCAATAGAATCGTTCCTCGAATGAAAAAAAAAAAAAAATGAGGTAAATCAAATCTTCAGATTCACTTTGCTCGAATTTTTTCCATGTGGAAAATGTACCATGAATTCACTTGGCAAATGAACGAATCATGGTATTTTCACATATTCATCGACTTTTTAGTCGTGAAATTCATTTCCCATTATTTTTTTTTCAATCTTGTAAAAAAAAAATTTTCAAATTTTACGATTTCCGTGTTTTGTGCTTTTTATTTTGAATATATTGTTCAACGGTGTATGAAACGTTGCGGGAATCGTGCAGATATAGTCTGAATTCGAAGTAATAATTTTATGAGCTTGACATTATTTTCAGTTTCAGCTCGTGTCCACTTTGCCCCAAAATTTGAAATTTTTCGTGTGTCCACTTTGCCCCCAGTGTCCACTTTGCCCCACATTCCCGTATATCTATCTATGGAAATAAAAGCTCGCCTGCATATAAGAATGACGTAAAAACTGAATTGAGAAAAAGAAAAACTGAGCGAGGGCCTCGATATATTCAGTCAACTTCACGTTACGATGGAAAAAAAAAGTTGCACAAAGTTTATAGTGCGCGTAATTTGTTTTTAGTGTTATTTGCACAATACCAATAAAAGGTATTGCGATAGAAAGAGTCCCTGGAAATGAGGTTCCAGTTTGCATATCTTATTTTTTATATTTTTTTTCATCGTAAAGAAAGATTTTCTTGTATGAAAAAAAAATATCTGAAAATACTAAAAATTTATATCTATTTGTAGCAAAACATTCAAAATTTGAGTGTGCGAATATAAGTGCAATGTTTGAAAGAATTTTTGAAGATGCTTCAACTTTGTGAAGAATTGCGAAGCATTGGTTAAGGGATCAAGTTTTGAAAAATCTTTGCAATTTTCAAAAAATGCATCAATTTTTGTAATTTTGTGGCACTTCAGTTCAATTTTGAAAAAATAAATTCACCAGGGAAAAAGGACAATTATAATTGAATTTGGTAAGAATCGCTTGAGGCTTTTTTAATTAATACTTTTTTTAATTGAAAAAATTGCTCTGTGAATACTTGAACTATCGTCATTTTGCGGCTATCAAGCTGAATTTTTTTCATAAATATACTGATTAACAGATCATTAGACTTAACTTTGAAAACAAGTGCTTGGAGGATGGGTTAAGATTTATCAAATTTTTGAATTGGCAAAATATGTTCGTGAGCATTTTAATTTTCGTAATTTTAAAAACCTTCGAAAAATAGCTATTCTGCAACTTGCGTTTTGCAATTATTTGCAATGTTATTAAATTTTGCTGCAGAAGTGCATAATAAGAAGGGTTGTTAATGGAATTGTGAAGAATTGGTTAAGGGATCAAGTTTTGAAAAATCTTTGCAATTTTCAAAAAATGCATCAATTTTCGTAATTCTGTAGCACTCCAGCTCAATTTTTTAAGAAACAAGTTTGACCGGTGAAAAGGTCAATTTTAATTGAAGTTGGTAAGAATCGCTTGACGGTTTCCGAATTAATGGTTTTTTAAATTGAAAAAATTGCTCTGTGAATAATTGAACTATCGTCATTTTGCGGCTATGAAGCTATTTTTTTTCATAAATATACTGGATAACCGATAATTAGTGTTAACTTTGAAAACAAGTGCTTGGAGGGTGGGTTGAGATTTGTCAAATTTAGGAATTATCAAAATGTGCTCGTGAACATTTTGACTTTGTTAATTTTGAAAACCTTCGAAAAATAGCTATTCCGCAACTTTCGCCATTTTGCAATTATCGATCCGAAGCTTTCGAAGATCCATCCAAACGTCGAATTGTCGAGTAGAAACTCGTTCGAAAATAAAGTTTTGCTAATTAATGATGATTAAACAATGTGCAAATACAATTTTACATTTACTTAGGTTCGAAGAAAGTTTCAAGAGTTGAGTTGAAAATTGCCCGAATAGTTTCAAGTCTTCTTATCATGATTTAAGAATTGATAACGATTGTAAAAAGTTGTTAAAAACGAGTTCGTCGTTCGCCCGGATTTTTTTAACTTTTCCGGACACAATTTTAAATTCCTCGTTTGAAATTCTTCGTTAGTCATAAAATATAGAACAGCTTGGATCAAAATAGTCGAATAAATTCATATTTCTCAGTACGAGTATCATTTCTCACTGTCTTTTACGAAAATTTCACGTTTCATCGTTTCTTTTCAACTTCCTTTCAAACTTTTCTCATGACTCCGTGTGATATGAATAATTCGCGAATCGCGCAAAAGTCGCGAGGAGTGTGAAAAAAATTGTTTGGTCTATGGACGAATTGCCACAGTGAAAGAGATAACCGCGAAAAATTGTCTTTTGCCCATGAGATGGAAGGTGTGGGACGAAAATCGGAGGACGATAAATCTCAGAGTCGAGAGACACGTGTGAGGAGAAAGGAGAAACGACTGGCAAAGAATAATGTGGAATAAAAAAAAAAGAGAGGGAGAGAAAGAGAGAGGAAATGAGAGAAAAGAGACTCTTTGGTATGCCCTTGGGCCTAAACGACTAAATAAGTGTTCCAATTTCAAAATTACCCGCTAAACGATTTGTGGCCCGGGCTGAGAATATATCGTTGACACATGTGAGCGCGGGAAAAAAAAGAGCGCGAAGCGCGCCCTAACGGGGCTCACACGCCTCGCGGCAAGGCTCGGGGGAGCTTCTTCGAGGCTATAATCGCCGCGCGCACTTCGTTTGCGCGCGCAATTCAAGTGGGAGACGCTGCAAAAAGCCCCCACGAAAGTCTCACTTAGACGGGGACAGTAAAAAGCGACCGGTGAGCAAAAGATTGTCGCGCGATGGGAGACAAATGACTGTCTCCCGTCGGAAGGTGTCCGCAAAATTGGTCGTCGTGTGTCTCTCGCGATTACACACGTGCCACATTTCTCTCATTCCCGTGTGTCTGCCTTTGGACTTGGTAAATTTATTCCTTTGAATCTCGGATGTTCGTTTCCGATTCGATTCTTTAAAATATCGATCCTTTTGTTCAAAAAATCGATCTTTCGAATCGACTCTTTCCTTTTCGATTTTTAGGTGAATCGATTCTTGACCTTAAAAATCGAAAATTCGATTTTTTCTCAAAGCTATTATCTATTAAAGATTGGCAATTAAATAAAGCTTGACAAAAGTCTATGGAATATCAACGTCCAGGTTAAAGAAAAAAAAAAGTATGTGAAAATGTAAAAACGTGAGACAAAGAGTAAAAAAAATTATAAGTGAAAATATCACAAACATAATCCAACGAAAAAAATAATCGAAAGTAAGAATATACAAAATATTGTAAAAGAATAGAACTTATGTAATAGCAAAAAAGTCTGAATTGATACATATATTCATAATAATTTTAAGAATATATATTAAAAAGTGCAAATGTGTAAAAGAATCAAACTATGTTCAGCCAGAATTAAAACTGCTTTATACTTGTTATTCTGTTTTCATAATTTTGTATTAAAAATAAATTAATCCAATTTAATCATTTTCCATAGCAAAAACTTAATAAACACTTACGTAAGCTTTAATTAGCAATAAATTTTTTTTTACCATTTTGCAAAACCGATTTTTACGAAATCGATCTTTTGAATTCGATTCATCATGAAAAATGATTTTCTTGATTCTTTACTCATTTGCCTTGATCGATTATCTTTCGAGCGATAAAACTGATGACTTTTTTGTTTAAATGGATCTTGACAAGTTTTTGAAAAACCCTTCAGAATTTTTGAGTACCGAAAAATACTGTAAATAGGGAATTGATTAGAGAACTTGTCATTTAAATAATAAAATTTCAGGTTTCTACTAATTTGTATGACATTCCATGACTTTTTTGAGAATTTAATGCCTTTCAAGAATTAAAGGGTCGTTAAAGACCCTTTTTTTTCGTAAAAGTTGTCGTTTTTTCAGTTTTTTTGCATATCTAAATTTTTTTATCATATTTAACTTTGATATTTAACTATAAATCTTGTATAACTTTGGGAAGTAACCTCTTAAGAAGTTCTGAAAAAATTTGCAACTTAAAATAGTTAAGGGTATATTTTTTATAAGAATTTTTATCGCTGGGGCACAAACGACCCCAGTGTGTCAACTACGTTATTCTGCAGAAATTTGTCAAGTAAGGATTAAGAAAAAATAATCTCGTTCTACTTTTTGAATGTTTCCTCATTAAATCGTGAGATTTTGGAAATAAAATTGCATTATTCCGTCGAAATGACACGATGGAATTGATAATCAACGAGGTGTAATCTTGACACGTAAAATTCGTACGAAATGGCAAAAGAATCGGTTTTTTTTTTATCTTCGTCGAATGAATTCAGCTATAACGATCCTGTCGACGCCATCATTATCATCCGCGTGCCTCTCGTACAACGCGCCGCGCGTCCATTCACCGATCGCACGCTTCGATTCGTACCGTTTCACCCGTTACATCGAATTAACTACGAGTGCCAGAGTAGCTTCTGTTGGAAGAAAAAGTGTGAAAAAAGGAGATAAAAAAATTCCCAACGAAAGAGCTCGAAAGATTTCTTCGGCGAGTTTAAATAGGCACTATATTCGCCGAGAAAGAGAGAGAGAGAGAGAGAGAGAGAGAGAGAGAGAGAGAGAGAGAGAGAGAGAGAGAGAAGCACATAATGTCCAAATTGTTCCCCATATGGAAACAAAATATGTGAAAAAATATATTCAAAAAATCAAATTTTCCAAACATTTGTATTTGCAAAATGTAATTCCAGTAAACAGTAATGTATTTGCAAAATGTAATTCCAGTATCTTTGAAAAATATTTTTCCCTGCATAGATCTCAACTATATTCAAAAGTTTATGTAACAAATATTCAACTTTTGGAACAAAAAATATATGGGTCATTCCACCAATTCTTGACTAAAATTGTGCCGGGGGGTCTGAACTCTGCATAACAAAAATTTTTATTGAAAAGTGCATAACAAAGAGAGCTTTCATGATTTTTTTCAGATTTTTTCGTCGAACCCTTCCGAAGATACAGTAGATCGAAAATTGCAAGATTTGCAATTATTGACTTTAGATATTAAAAATATCAGCCACTTGTAAAATTTCTAAAAATATATTAAATATTGGATTTTATGTAAAAAAAGCTCAGCTTTCTGAAAAAAATATTTTCAATTTCCTCCAGTGTCAGGAAAACCCCGAAAAATGAGGTCAAAAAGTAAAATACGCTTTTTCGACCAATGTATCATTTTTAATATTTTTTAAACTATTTTTTTCGAAAAGTTGAGACTTTTTTCCACGGGAAAGGTATGTTTTGATTGTGGGATTATTTAAAAATAAACCACAGCAAAATAAATTTTAAAGTTTCGTGATGAATTGCCGATCTGTATTGTGCTGCTGTTACGGTCGTCGCACGAACTATCGAATCAAGTTTGAAAATTTCTGTACATAGCATTATATTCAGCTATTATGTAGTGTTCAAAGTGTGAAGTGGGTAAGAAATTAAAATTATTATACAAAAGCGACATAAGAAGGATCAAATCTTTATTATTTATACTCTTCTTGTCACTGTTGACAGAGAAACATTTCTTACAATAGCAGAATCATGATTCTCGGCATCAGGGATAATACAATGCATAAAATGCGTGTTTTTTACAGCCACAGCATTAGCAAATCTTGTCATTAGCTGTGCTGCGCATACTTCGTATTTCTCATTTGACATAGAAGTGAAATCAATATTTTTAAATGACTCACTTGCCCAGTCATACAATGCCAAGGATGATAAAATTTCGTTTCTCGTGCCCATTTGAAGAGATGCCCTTGCAGCGAGACGCTTGATCGTGCCTGCTAATCCATCACATGGTCCTTTTCCATGGGCTGTAGCAAAGAAATGCCATTCAGCCTTTAGTTCAAAGTCATTTACATGGTAGCACAAATTGATTAATGCCAATTCGTCTTCGTCTTCCAACAAATTAATATATTTTTCGAATGAAGCACCACAACAGTTCAAGAACAGAAAAATATGATTTTTGGATGGAGCACCACAACAGTTCAAGAACAAATCGGCATTCATCAATTTGTGCTACCACGTAAATGACTTTGGGCTAAAGGCTGAATGGCATTTCTTTGCTACAGCCCATGGAAAAGGACCATGTGATGGGTTAGCAGACACGATCAAGCGTCTCGCTGCAAGGGCATCTCTTCAAATGGGCACGAGAAACGAAATTTTATCATAATTGGCATTGTATGACTGGGCACGTGAGTCATTTACAAATATTGATTTCACTTTCATTTCAAATGAGGAATACGAAGTACGCGCAGCACAGCTAAAGTCAAGATTTGCTAATGCTGTGGCTGTAAAAAAGACGCAATCTATGCATTGTATTATCCCTGATGCCGAGAATCATGGTTCTGCTATTGTAAGAAATGTTTCTCTGTCAACAGTGACAAGAAGAGTATAAATAATAAAGATTTGATTCTTCTTATGTCGCTTTTGTATAATAATTTTAATTTCTTACCCACTTCACACTTTGAACATATATATTCACTACATAATAGCTGAATATAATGCTATGTACAGAAATTTTCAAACTTGATTCGATAGTTCGTGCGACGACCGTAACAGCAGCACAATACAGATCGGCAATTCATCACGAAACTTTAAAATTTATTTTGCTGTGGTTTATTTTTAAATAATCCCACAATCGAAACATACCTTTCCCGTGGAAAAAAGTCTCAACTTTTCGAAAAAAATAGTTTAAAAAATATTAAAAATGATACATTGGTCGAAAAAGCGTATTTTACTTTTTGACCTCATTTTTCGGGGTTTTCCTGACACTGGAGGAAATTGAAAATATTTTTTTCAGAAAGCTGAGCTTTTTTTACATAAAATCCAATATTTAATATATTTTTAGAAATTTTACAAGTGGCTGATATTTTTAATATCTAAAGTCAATAATTGCAAATCTTGCAATTTTCGATCTACTGTATCTTTGGAAGGGTTCGACGAAAAAATCTGAAAAAAATCATGAAAGCTCTCTTTGTTATGTACTTTTCAATAAAATTTCTCGTTATGCAGAGTTCAGACCCCCTGGCACAATTTTAGTCAAGAATTGGTGGAATGACCCATATACAATACTAGCTGACCCGGCAAACGTCGAACCATACAAAAGTAAACCTGAAAATCTAACCGGAAGTATTTTTTTTCGATTTCTGCTTCAGCTTATCAACAAGCTAACAGACTCATCGATAGGCGACACTTTAAAAAATCTAAAAGCGTAGGAATTAAATGCTTTTTAAGTACTTTTGAACCGTATAAAGTAAAACCCCAAAATCCGAACGGAAATATTTTTATTCGATTTTTGAAAATTTTTGGGTTTTTCGAAATTCGAAAAAATAGGTTTATTCAAAATTTAATGCTATAGCAATTGAGTGCTTTTTAAGTGCTTGCGAAAGGTGCAAAAAAAATCAATAATCCAACAGGAAGTAGTTTTTTTCCCAATTTGAAAAATGTTGAGTTTTAAAAATTTGAAAAAGTACATGCATTCAAAATCTAATGCTACAGGAATTAGGTGCTATTTAGGTGCTCTTGAATCGTACAAAAGTAAACCTGAAAATCCGACCGGAAGTATTTTGTTTCGATTTCTGCTCTGCTATAGCTTATCATCAAGCTTGCAGACTCATCGATGGGCAACACTTGAAAAAATTAAGAGCATAGGAATTAAGTGTTTTTTATGTGCTTTGAACCGTACATAAAGTAAAACCCCAAAATTTTAACGGAAATATTTTTATTCGATTTTTGAAAAATTTTGGGTTTCTCGAAATTCGAAAAAATGGGTCTATTCAAAATCTAATCAGAGAGAGCGGAAAAAAAAGTTTTACAATAATAGAAAAAAAAAATTTTGCACAAAAGTGGTAGGGGCATTAGAGAGTTATACATTGAACATTGGTAAAAAAATTGAGGTAAATCGGGTGAATAGAACTCGAGATATCATGTCAGCCGTGTTGAGAAAAGTAGTCTTGAGAAAAACGTCTATAGTCCGATTTGCTTCGTCGTGAGGTAACTTATTGGAATTAAAAAATTTCCTCTCGAGGATACATTCATAAAGGTCTAAACTTCAAGAATATGCAAAAAGAATTAATTTTTTTCACAATACTAGACCAGAATAATCCCTCAATTGAGTACAGGGACTTGACTAATTAGCTAATTAATTAATTAATTAAATTTTTTCAAAATTCTAGACCAGAATACCCCTTAATCAAGTACAGGGACTCGACTAATTATCTAATTAATTAATTAATCGGAGAGCGATGAAAAATCTCGCCCGAGTACGAATTAGCCTTGTAAAAAAATTAGTTTTTTTTCAAAATTCTAGACCAGAATACCCCCTTAATTAAGTACAGGGACTTGACTAATTATCGAATTAATTAATCGAAGATCGATGAAAAATCTCGTCCGAGTACGAATTATCCTTGTAGAAAAGCCTCGGTCCATGATAATCGTTGAGCTCAACAATTTCAAAAAGTCAACAATTCGCAATGTATAAAAACGGAAATTGGCAAAAGAAGAAGCGAGAGAACGACCTTCTCGTTCGTGTTACAATAACAAACGCCGGGCCAAGGTGTGATAGCACCATGAACAGATGAAGCAAAAGAGCGAGGAAGAGCAAAAAAGAAGAAGAAGAAGAAGAAGAGGAGGAAGTTGAAGAAGGAGAAGAAGTAGAAGAAAAACAAGAAGAAGTAGAAGAAGGAGCGGCGAATTCGTGAACATCAAACGAATTAAATCTCCGCGGAGAGTCGACCGCAGAAACTAATATCTCAGCGCCTCTCTGTCTCTTTTGCTCTTATGGCTTCTTTCTCCCTCTCTCCCTCCCTCTCTCTCTCTCTCACTCTCTCTCTCTCTCTCTCTCTCTCTCTCTCTCTCTCTCTCTCTCTCTCTCTCTCTCTCTCTCTCTCTCTCTCTCTCTCCCTCTCTCTCTCTCTCCCCCCCTCTCTCTCTCTCTCTTTCGCTGCCAATGTTGCCAATGATCTCTGCCTCGTTTATGCTTCGGCTCTTGGGGGATGTTGTGGATCTCAGATCGCGCAAACTCGTCTGCAACTTCGACGAGCTCTTTCTCTCTCCCTCTCATTCTTTTTCCATCTCCCTTTCTCTCATGCTCCGTCCACGAGGACGACGCCTACACCGTTGCGTTCAGGTTTCGCGCCCTCAGCAAAACGGCCACGATATATCTACTCCTATCATAATGTTAATCCTTCCTACGTCTTTGGACCCAATAAGACGCTTAAAGGGATCTTCGGTAAATTTTCTGCGCCATTTTTAATTTTACATAATTTTACTTACCGCATAAATTAATTAATTACTTCATTTATCTCCACGCTTATCAATTGTACAATTAATTGCACCTTCTCTCATGAGCAATCGTTCATTAATTTATGATTTTTTTGACCCACATCCGCAAACATAACGAGGGGACAAGAGCGCGGAGAAAAAAAAACCATCACATCGAAGCCTCGAGAGCCTCCGGCAAAAAAGCGTCTTCGATTATGCGCCATTGTTGGAAAAAAAGAAGAAAAAAAAACGATACCGGAAAAAATAGGGTACGGAGAGGAAGAAAGGGAGGCGAGGAGAAAAGGAGAACATCAAAATCCGATACGCTGGGTCTCCTTAATCATCCTTCGTGTATACAACTTTTCGTCCTGGAATCGTTATCCTTATTAGGAGTCCACACGTTAATGCGACTATACACATGTATAGAGACATATTTGCATGTGTGTGTGTGTGTAATTTTCCTCGAGTCTCTAAAAGGATCAACCCCGGCAAAAAAAAATTTCCCACGATGAAAAAGTTCCTAAAGTGAATCTCATAATTCACCATATGATTTTCTTGAGAAAAATCAGCAGCAAATATTCACTAAAAATTATGAGAAAATCGGTAATTTTACTGATAAGGATACTTAGGCCCAAATTTTAAGAACTTAAGATCTATCTTAAGATCAAACTTAAGAACGATCTTGAAAGATCAAACTTTCCATTGAACTCAAGTTGGAACTTGAGGTTGAACTTAAGTTCCAATTTAAGGAGAATTTTAAGTTTGAACTTAAGTGTCATTATAAGTTCATACTTAAGTTCAAACTTTAGTGCGAACTTCAGATCGATCTCAAATTCAAACTTAAATTTGGTTTGAAGTTTGAACTTAAGATCCATATTAAATTTGAGTTCGATTCAGTTTAAACTTGAGTTCGATCGAACTTAATTATTTTGACAGCTAGTGTCAAAAAATATGGTCGAGGGAGGCGATGAAAGAAGTTTGATCGAGCTTAAGTTCAAACTCAAGATGGATAGATCAAACTTTAAACCAAATTTAAGTTTGAACTTAAGACCGATCTGAAGCTTGCACTGAAGTTTGAACTTATAATGACTCAAGTTTAGACTTAAGATTCATCTTAAATTGGAACTTAAATTGGAATTCGATATCGAACTCAAGTTCCAATTTAAGATGAATTTCAAGTTTGAACTTAAATGTCATTATAATTTCATACTTAAGTTCAAACTTTAGTCTGAACCTCAGAACGATCTTAAAATTAAGTGCGATCAAACTTAATTACTTTGACAACTGATACATATCAAAAAACACGGTCGAGGAAGGCGATGGAAGAAGTTTGATGGAACTGAAGATCAAACTTCGAACCAAATTTGAGTTTGAACTTGAGATCGATCGGAAGTTTGCACTACAGTTTGACCTTAAGTATGAACTTATAATGATACTTAAGTTCAAACTTAAGATTCATCTTAAATTGGAACTTAAGTTCGATCTCAAGTTTCAACTTGAGTACAATGAAAAGTTTGATCTTAAGAACTTGAAATTCGGGCCTTGGTTATATTTTTGTGGATTTTTTTGTTTCTAAAATTTTTAAATTTTTGTTTCGTTCGAATATGTACAAAGACAGTTATTTCATTTTTCATTGGAGATGAGAAAAGAAAAATGTTTCACGACAAAAGGTTAATGGACTCGACGTAAACGCGACACAAAACGACTCCTCGGACACCGATGACTCTTCGATGATCCGAGTATTTGAGCGATTACACACTCAACGGACAGAGGGGAGGGAGAGGGAGGGCGTTTAACGTTCCTTCATCTCTGTTTCTCATATTTCTTCTCTTTCTTTCATTCTTCTTCTTCTTCTTCTTCCTCCTCTCTCATTGACTCGCCGGGATATATTTAAAGTGAGAAACAGGTTGAATTTTTGGATGGGATTGTACGCAGGTTGCGCAGGTGTGACCGATGGCGGCGGCCTTTGATCCACGAACGACTCGGCTACTTTGTTCATTCGACTCCCCTCTTTGCGGTATAAATATATATTATATATGAGGCATTCCACACCAACTCAATGGTGTTTTTCCCTAACCCCCTGCGATTTGTTCCATTATTTTTTATGTTATTCAACCTATAAAAAAACGTACTCCCAATTTTTTTCAAATTTTTTGGACCATCCGCTATCTCAAAAAAAATTGACGAAATCTCAATTTTGACGAAAAAAACGCCCATTTTTAAAAATCCCAAAAAATTCACAATAATTCTGTGTCACAAAACAAAAATGTTGGGCCATTAAACATAGTGGAAGTATTTTTTTTTTCTAGGTTTACGCAGCAAAAAGTAGATCGACATTTTTGTATTCTTTGAATTTTTACGTGAGGCATGTATGGGTAATGACATAGTAATTCTGAATACTCTGTCACACTGCTATTTTAAAGTATTTCATATAAAAACTTAAGTACACCGAACCTGGTTGTGTTACATTGTGACCGACAACGCCTCGTCGAACTTGCTTTTACCGGCCATTTTTTGCAGTAAGAAACTTTGACACGGCAAAACCTTTGTGTATCAGCCTTTGTGTATAAAACTGCAGTATAAGTCTCCAAATTGAAATGCACTGTGACCTCATTCAGGACTGAAAATACTCTTAACAATTAATCTCTTCCAGTTTTGCAAAATAAAGCGCTCTTCTTCGGACCAACAATATCATATAGATTCAATTTAGATTTGTGATTTGAGTTTTTAAATTCTTAATTGGTTATTCTTATCTATCTACGCATGTCATAAGATTCTGAAAAAAAACTTAATTTTTCAACGTTCATAAGCTACCAAGAGTGACGTTGTCAATGTGCGAAATAAAAAAATAATTTTATCAAACTTGTAAAATGAAATAAAACCCAGAAAAAAAATACTTCCACTATGTTTTATGGCCCAAAAATTTTGTTTTGTGACACAGAATTTTTGGGATTTTTTTGGGATTTTTAAAAATGGGCGTTTTTTTCGTCAAAAATCAGATTTCGTCAATTTTTTTTTAGATGGCGGCTGGTCCAAAAAATTTGAAAAAATTTGGGAGTACGTTTTTTGATAAGTTGAATAACATAAAAAATAATGGATCAAATCGCAGGGGGTCAGGGAAAAACACCATTGAGTTGGTGTGGAATGCCTCATACTAGTTAGTATATTACTAGTTAGTATATTACTACAGTATATGACACATTTTTAGACTGATTCAAAAAAGCGAAAAATCACAAGCGATCTTTTTTGTAGAGCGTTCAATTCTCTACAAGAATATGTGTCGTTCATTTCGGTACATTGACTTGAAGCCGAGATATAAAATTTCAAAGTTTAAAATTTTTTCTTCCTGTGTTATTTAAATGGTAAATCAAAATATGCGATGTGCCACCGCTAAATATTTTTATTAAGAGCTCTAATTTTAACAGGCATCCTTTTTCACCTTCCCAAAAGTATTGAATATGTTACTGCGAAAAACAAAAAATAGTTGCTTTTTTGAATCAGTCTACACATTATATATGTATATACATAAACTACAGTTTGGGTTTTCTTATTTATCCCCCACTCACCCCATTCGCTCTTTTACACAATTTTACATTGTAGCGTGCAAAAACAGACGCCATTTTTCGATTTAAAAAAAATTCAAATATCATTTTTTTTTAATTTTTGTAAATAAATTTTTTACTTCTAAGTCAAGTAAAGTTAAGCAATCGATGTAATTTTGTAATTTTCAGCAATCAAAATTACATGATTGCTCAACATTACTTAAAGTGAAGGTTAAAAGAAATTTTTTTTTTTACCAAAATTCAAAAATTCATATTTGTGAAACAAAAAAAAAACACCTTTCTAAAAATTTCAGGATTTTTTAAGATCCGTACAAGGTACTGCATAATTAAAAAAATTGAAACCAAAATTTAATGTTAATCGTGGATTTTCGTGATTTAAAAAAAATCAAAATTCTCCAAATGCATCATTTTTCAAAAAAAAAATTCGGAATATAGATTTTTTTCGTAGCCCCAAGTATACTCTAAGACGAAACCAGAACGATTTTTTCGTAACTATAACAGTTTTCGAGATATTTAAAAAATAAACTTTAAGAATCGAAAAATGATGAAATTTTGAATTTGTGAAAAAAAAATTTAATTTTTTTCCTTTGGTAGAACTTCGTTTAATGACAAAAGGAAACTTCTGACCAAATTTAATCGAAATTGAAAGGGGTCGATTCCAACTATTCGTCGATTTGACATGGAATGACCCATATACTTTGTGTCAATTATTGCACCGGCGTGTAAGTTTACCAAGCTTCAAAATGCTCGTTTCTTCCTCCTCTCTTTCCCTTTCCCACTCATTTTCTCTCTCTCTCTCTTCTCTCTCTCTCTTTCTCTCTCTCTAACGCCGAAGCTGAAGGTTTCGCGAAGCGTTGAACACGTCGAGTAGAAGGGATTGGACATAAGGAGCGTGAGATATTATATAAACGTTTTGTACTGCTACCACCAAGAGAATATACATATACATAGTTGTATACGCGAATTGCAATGCTCGTGTATTCGCATCAATACGTATATAAGCATATTCATATACGGGGCGTTCTATCCCAAATCGGACAGTTTGAAAAACTTTTTTTTTTATTTCCTCAATTTTTTTATATTTTTTAGTACCCATCAAAAGACCCTTCCTGTTAAACTTTGAGATTTTTTTAATTACCCGTTCAAAAGATATTAAATTAACAAAAAACCGCTCTTTCTTTGGTATTTTGGTCATAACTTCTTTAATAATGGTCCAAATTGGAATTTTTTTTTCAAAATTTTTGTTTTTCAAGGCCAGAAACGTATTGGCAAAGGAATATTCAAATTCAGGAAATAATCATATGTTTTTAAAAAAATACGTGAATAAATAAAAACTAATGTTATTATTGTTCATAAACAGACTTAACGATTAATTATTAATTTTAAGAACCTGTTAACAATAAAAAGTATCAAAATAAATTCTAAATATTGAAAAAAATACTATACAGTAACAAAAATTGGTATTCATATTAATTTATTTAAAAAAAAAAAAATTTATTTTCACAATCCGAAAAAATAGTAGTTATTGAGATCCCACGATCGGACTAGTCTTAAAAATTATTAATAATGATTTATTTGCATAGAGGTGTTACACCTATTACAAATTTGTCAGTTAAGACTGACCCATCTTAGTCTACTTTATATATCTAGATTACAAAAGGATTATTAATTATCGATTAACCTAGTGAGTTAATAGACGATTGATTTCCTGGGATTTACGGTAAAAAGTCATTTTTCTCGCTAACAAATTACGCGCTTAAAACAAAGGCTCGGTTTTTACAACTCGACGTGACATAGATATATAACTCTTTAATAAACTCTGTAGGGAAGATTTCAAGATTCGACGGAAATACAAAGTCATTTAGGTATTTATTTCTTAATATCTGATGACTAGTCTTAAAAATTGTTGAATAGATAGATGTTTAAAACAAAAAATTAAAAAAAAAAAATCAAAAATGACACTCACTTTTAAAAACGCGATTAAAAGATTAAAACTCAAATAACTCATTCAAAAACACGTTGAATATTTTTGTTGTATTTTTTTCTGAAAAGGCCATAGAAAAACAAAAATTTTGAAAAAAAAAACTTTTAATTTGGACCATTATTTAAGAAGTTATGACCAAAATACCAAAAAAAGAGCGGTTTTTTTGTTAATTCAATATCTTTCGAACGAGTAATAAAAAAAATTTCAAAATTTAACAGGAAGGGTATTTTGATGCGTACTAAAAAATATAAAAGAATTGAGGAAATTAAAAAAAAAAGTTTTTCAAACTGTCCGATTTGGGATGGAACGCCCCATACACATATATCTATGTATATCTGCATCTATATAAGACCACGGAGCTTCCCCAGCACGGAATTTCGTGATGGGTCCGGAACGAACGCGTAATACGACTTTTATGGAGAAATTCCTACCAACTCTATATATATATAGATATACGGATACATATATATATCGCATACAAAGAAAGCCACCGCGAGAGAGATGCATATGATTTGTTACTCCCGCCATGAATCCACGAGGCCACAATATGTTACTATATATATATATATATGTATATGCCTGCCACTGTGTCCAGGGATATCGTGTGTGGGATCCAACCCTTTACGATCACTCGGTGGAAAAAAAAAATTCAAACAGCTAGATTTTTTTCAAAAATGTTTTATGCACGTTTATGCTCGTTTCTACGTTTTTTTTAAATTCGATACATTGCCGTGTTTCTGCGGCTAAATTTCCGTGATTACTCAAACACTTGAATCTTGCTAAAGAAAAATACGATGGCGAAGTTTTCATGATTTGAATGCGCGTTTTTTATTTCAAGAAATTCGAAATAATTGAGCTGTAATGACTGGAAAATTACGGAGGCAATTTCCTTCCAAAATCGTTCAGCATTATCGGAATAAATTAAAAGTAGTAACAAGTTGACAATTATATTGAATTTTGCAGTGAAGCGAGGAAAATAAATATCTACTAATTGTGAAAAAAAATCCTTCGTAAAGAAACTTCCTTTTATGAGGAAAGTGTGCGATATAGAGACCTTAATAATGGTATTATATACGTATAGTCTTTTAGGTTCATTCGATCTTGAATCGGAATGAGCCTCAATTAATTTTCATGGAAATTTATAGAAACGAATTATGTGCAAAAAATTTGTAAGATTTCTGATTTATTCATATTTATCCATTACTTTGTGAAACAATAATTTTTCAACGCTGCGGATTATGGATTAGCAAAAACGAAAAGAAATCATAGCGGCTCATCTCCCGAATTTATTAATCGATTGTAATAAAATACAAATTCGATGAGAATCTGAGGCCCGAATTTCAAGTTCTTAAGATTTATCTTAAGATCGAACTTAAGATTAAACTTTCCATTTAACTCAAGTTGGAACTTAAGAACGAACTTTAGTTCCAATTTAAGATGAATCTTTAGTTTAAACTTAAGTATCGTTATAATTAAGTTCATACTTAAGTGCAAACTTAAATTTGGTTCGAAGTTTGATCTTAAGGCCCGAATTATAAGTTCCTAGGATCTATCTTAGGATCGATTTTAAGATCAAACTCAAGATCAAACTTTCCATTGAACTCAAGCTGGAACTTAAGATCGAACTTAAGTCGAATCTTAAAATGAATCTTAAGTTTGAACTCGAGTTTTTTTATAAGTTCATACTTAAGTTCAAACTTTAGCGCGAACTTGAGCTCGATCTTAAGTTCAAACTTAACCCAATTGAACCTAATTTAATTTAAGTTTGAACTTAAGATCGATCTCAAGTTCGTACTAAAGTTTGAACTTAAGTATGAACTTATAATAAAACTCAAGTTGAAACTTACGGTTCATCTTAAAATTCAACTTAAGTTTCAACTTGAGTTCAATGGAAAGTTTAAACTTGAGTTCGATTTTAAGAACTTAAAATTCGGGCCTTAGAGTAATCCTAGATTTCCATCTCGAGTCATTTGATGCACTTTATAAATAACCATTGAAAAAATTGGATGTAGACATATAAATTTTCAGTATGAAATATTTTTTCGTACTTTTCGCTTGAAGTAGTTTCCATGAGCGATGAGCTTTTAAGGGGTAATGTAAGATCTGAATTCAATTGTTTTCGAAGCCATGAGCATTATTTCAAATATTTTCAGTATCTTTAGGGAAACTATGCACTAAGAAAACAATGTACCAAAATTTGTTAACTGATTAACAAATGTAAAGTTGAATATGACGAGATAAATTATTTTTGAATCGTTAATTAACTATTTTGACACAAATATAGTATTTCTTAACGACTACTGTAACAAATTTTGTAACAATTGAGAAATATTTAAGTAAAAGTACCAACTAAATATATTTATTTATTACACTGAGAAAAAAGTTCAGTTAAAACAACTTAATCCATTTAATTGAAAAAAAACTTAGTTGATTCAATATTAATTTGTTTGAAACAATGAAACTATAATTAATTCAACAAATGGATTTGGTTAATCGTAAGATATGAGGTGAACGAAATTATTTGGTCAATTTCCAGATACAGTTTAGTACAGAAATATTTCGTTGATTTCTAGTATATTTCAACTAAATAAATTTAGCTGTAACAAAACAACAATTCGTATTTTCAATCACACAATTTATTTGGTACAAAGATATTTATTTGATTGAACTGAAACTTTGCCCATTCAAGCAACGATTCAACCGATTTAACTAAAACTTTCACTGTATCTTTGTTGAATTACCAAAATGGTTCCGTTGAACGTCCGGAAACAAACATTTGGTTGAGTCAAATAAATTTTTGCATTTTCAACAAAAAAAATTTCTCAGTGTACGAATAAACTGTTTTCTCAGTGTGTATGGAATTAAAATTATATTTAACCTAAAAATATTCATGTATATATTTTTTGTGGCCTCAAATTCTTGACTAAAAAATATCTTGTTTGTTCATTTGTTTTCAGAACAAGCCAATCACCTCAATCTGTTCAACAATCGTCAACAACCGAAGAAGAAGCGCAAGAGTCGAACGGCATTCACGAATCAGCAAATATTCGAGCTGGAAAAACGTTTTCTCTATCAGAAATATTTGAGTCCGGCGGATCGTGACGAGATAGCGGCGCAGCTTGGTCTGAGCAACGCCCAAGTGATAACGTGGTTTCAAAATCGTCGTGCAAAACTAAAGAGGGACATGGAGGAGCTCAAAAAGGACGTTCAAACCGTGAATCCGTTGCTCGTTGCCCAACATCACAAAACCTTCCTCGAGAACGTGCAGGATCTTGGTATTTTGAAAAAAAGGCCATTGCCCAGTTCCATGGACGAAAAGTCTTAGAAGCTTAATTCAAAATTGTCCTAATTTTCCCTTCGATAAAATTTCTCGTCTGCGAGAGAACAAAAAAGCCCGAGCTACTCGATGGGTGGGGGTCAAAGAGTCGACTAACCAATATTTCGAACGGCCAAAATCCCGAATTTTATGATTACGAGCGTTAGAATAACGAAGCGCCGAAATCCCGATCGCCAGAAAAGAGAAAGTCGAGAGAGTCGCCCCATGCGTAAGAGAGAGAGGAGGCGCATCTCTCTCTCTCTTACGCATGGGGCGGCTCTCTCCGCTTTCGCTTTTCTGGCGATCGGGATTTCGGCGCTTCGTTATTCTAACGCTCGTAATCGTAAAATTCGGGATTTCGGCCGTTCGAAATATTGGTTAGTCGGCTCTTCGATCCCCACTCTACTCGATGATCAATTTTCATTTTTAATTGTCTGAGCAACGGAAAAATCGATCATCATCAACAAATGTAAACATTTTTTCTTTCTAAAACCATTTGTGAAAATTTTTATGAATAACTATTAATTTAACCCGATTCGGTTATCGTGGGTCGCTGGAGACCCGAGCTATTCTGTTCATGGTCTGTCCTTAAATTAGAAGTATTCGAGAAAATTTAGGAATTTTATCGGATTTTTTTCATTCCAAATTACGTGTTCCAACATGCCTCGGGTCTTCAGCGACCCACGATGACCCGACAAGGTGCCGAAAAGAGCGATAACCTGATCGGCTTAAAATTGGGAGAATTAAATGGAAGGGAAAAAAAATGAAAATTTGTGAATAATTTTGTAGCAAAATGGAAATCACAATCCTTATCGTGACTGTCGCGTAATTTCATAGGCCAACAATGTATTATAATGTATTTATTTGCCGAAATAACGAGCGCAGAATCGATTGATCGTGGGACGAAAATAAATAAAAAAAAATGAGGAAAAGAAGGAGAGAAGGAAAGAAAAATTATCAGACTGTAAAAGCGATGATAATAAATTATTGTTAATTATAGTTTAGCGGTTAATTATTGATGAATCGAAAACTGCCGATTGGGACATCGCACGCGTTCAGGTTACATTCATCGTTGTAAATATCGCATGTAAATAAATCGTCGAGAGAGGAAGAAAAAGAGAGAAAGAGAGCGAATGAGAGAGAGGCAAAGTGAGAATGAAGATTTTTTTCTGTAATATGTCGGTTATATATATATATAAAAAATATATACATAGAGAGAAAAAGTCGTCGTTATACGTGATAATTAAGAAAGAATAAAAAAATAAAAAAATAACAAAAGAAAAAGAAGAGTTAACGATAGAATGGGACACTGCAATATATCCTAATTGTCAGTTTAAATTAGGGAGCTTTACGATTTTCTATTAAGATCGCCGAGAGATAAATCGCTTGCGAATTTATGATCCATCACGTGATTGGAAATTTGTAAAAAAAAAAAACAAAGACAAAGACAAAAAAAAACATCGGTGGTAAAACCGTGATGAAAAATTTACTCGCTCGCGTCTAGTATTCGAATGACTGTGAAAAAAACGAGTGTCGTGCGAAGAAAAAAAAATTAACAAAGTGTATAGCTATCCGAAATAAATGGATATACAATCAATGAACGAAAATATTCGATTTAAAAAAAATTATTTTACACCTTCACGGATCCCAAATTCCAGACTATAGCGATAAGCAAAGTGACGAATCTAAATTTATATATTGCTTGGATCGATTAAAAAAAATCTTTTTCTCGAGAAACATTTTTTCAATAAAAAATAAAAATAATTGCTCAAAGTGAACGATTCGTTTTCAATTCAATGCAATTGACGCATTTCTTGAATTTAGAGAATATTTTTATTCAACTTTCGAATGACAATCAAACGAAAAATCCACTGGGATAAAATATTTGGTTCAAAAACTGCTTAAATGTATTAATTACACCTTCATTATTTTATCAAAAATCTGAAAAGCTCGTGAAAAAAGTTTTGCCGAGGAAAAATGAGTAACAAAGAAATTCAGCGTGAAAAACAATGATTTTAAAATAACAATGACAACTAGAATAAAAGGAGACAAAATAACTAAAAAATATAGACAATTTGTTTTTCATTCAATGCAATTTATCCATTGTCTGAATTTAATGAATATTTTTCATAGAAATTTCAAGCACAACAAAGACAAAAATTTGCACTTGAATCTAATCATTTTTTTATACCTATTAAATACATCATTTGCATCTTTATTATTTTATCTGAAGATAAAAATAGCGCTCGGATAGAATAACTTCTTTGAATATATATGCATCCCTATTATTTAATCCGAAATTTCCGTAAAAACAGTTTTACGGATGGAAAAAATAAAAAACACGGAATAGTAGTGCGAAAATAAACATTTTACAAACAATAATAATAATCAGAACGAAAAAATATGTAGAAATATAACGGTCAACATAAATACGCAAGCGCCGAGAAAATTTGAGGGAAAAAAACCTAACCTTGTCTTCCAGCGTATCTCCATATCTCTCATATCTCCATCGACGCACCTACGAACATTTTTCATCCGCCGATTCTCCGCTGAACGCCGTCGAATAAGCATCTTATAGTACCTCTCCAACGTTGCCGCACACTGCACTAACGACGCTTGACGTAAAAAAAAAATGGCGTCAAGTTTATCGCGAATGAAACTGCATAAAACCACGCGCGTAACAAATATAACGTGAAAATATACTCTTCGGCAGCACTGCGAACACTCTGTCGTTGTTTGTGTCACAAAATTTAGCTCGGATGCACGAAAAGACCGTTCGATGCTGAGAGATTTTGCGAAGGCTATTCACGAACGTAAACAAACAATCGACACGCTGTCTCGACTCTCGCCGCTTGCGCCTTGACCAACCGTCGAGAGAGTCGGAGAGGGGGAAGCTGCCGCGCCCCTTCCACACACTAGCGCGGTCTCTCTCGCACTCGCGCTCGTCGAGCACGTTCTGTCTCACAATTAAATGGACGACGCGTGAGGTGGAAAAAGATTCGCGGATATCGAATAAGAATTGTAATATTATTTCGCTCGTCGATTTTCGGGTATGTTAATTCGACAATTATAATGTCACTTTGTAGCCACCCATGAATTACGCGATGAAATTGAAGCTCATCGAGCAATTTCAATTACGCGAGGATTAACGAAACACGGGGCGACTGTGCTGCCCTCTGTGCCTCGCACTCGCGTACTTCGCGCTAACGTGCAAAAAAGGTTTATATAACAATCTCCACTGAACGTCAGTCCGAAAGGAAACAAATTTTCTTTCTTCTTTATCGACGGTTTTTTCGTGCGCGTTGATGAATATCGTTACGAAAATGCAATCTAGGACGCGTGTTAATATTTTTCGCGACAAAGGGAATTCTTTTTTTATTCGCAAAGTTTTGTCGTCCATGTGCGCGCCGCGCTTCCTCTCCCCGCCGCACCGCGCGGTCGCTGCTTACGACCTTCTTTTCACTCGCTAATTGTCAATAGTCTTTGCATTAATTCCTTGCACGAAAAAAGTTTGTCGCTGTTATTCCCGCTCAACACTCTCAAGATTCTTGTTGCTTTTCGTACTCACATCTTTTTTTCCCCTAATTCCGCGGATTCTGGTCCTTATGAACTGATCGTCTTTTTTTTCGCAGTGTCGCGAATAAACTTCGTGTCGACAATGAGATGTACGACGCGTTGCTCCGGTCGCTGCCACGCCGCGTTCTCGCTCTCTCTCTCTCTCTCTCTCTCTCTCTCTCTCTCTCTCTCTCTCTCTCTCGCACATACGTGGCAGCAGTCGAGATTTTATTCTCACGGGGGCGACACGCGCGTGCTTGGACAGCAGTTTTTTTCTCTCAAAACTTTGCAACGGTGAATCTTCGCGTAGACTTTTTTTTCGCAAACTCTCGGTTATCTTGTGAGTGTATCGTGTGACAGTTTTTTCGGGACGATTATTCGGGAAATAGGTGAGGAAAAGAAACGTTCGAAAACGGCCTTTCCCCGCCATTTTTTTTTTATACCGGATGTCAGATGACTTGGAAAGTAATAAAAATCAACGAATTTTTTTTCTGCCATTTTTTTTATCCCTCGCGGCGTGGCCATCGACTAAAATTGCTTCGTCGATCGTTCGTCCACAGAATCCATCGTTTTTGCTGCACATTTTGCGCGCGGGCGAGGTTAAGTTCACTTTTCGGCATTTCCGGGCTTGCGATGGTGTTTTTTTCGCGTCGAGTGGCGGCGCTGTGCGTCGCGCTCTTTTTGCTTTAACCGTTCGCGGAAAAAACATAATAGAGCTACTGAAGTTCGTGAGGGGAAAAAGTGCGACAATGCGAGTGTCGTGTAATTGTGTGAAAAAGAAGGGGGCGATGGAGGGAGGAGAAGGCAGTTGGCGAGGAACGAGAAATTCGAGGAAAATCCAAAGGACGTTCGAAAGACCAACAAAAAAAGTGGCCTGCACGTTTTTACTTTTTTTTTGCCATGCTTGCCATTTCATTCGAAATCTCACAATATATTTTTTTTAACGGGATAATCGAGATTTTTTCCATAAATAGATTTTTTATGATTTCTTCTGCTATCTATGTTCCATAAATTTAGATATATGGGGCGTTCCACGCCAAATCGGACACCATTTGGCTTTTGCAAGTCCGATTTTTTGTGTGTTTTAGTATTGGTTGAAAAAGGCCTCCATGATTTTTTTCAATTTTTTTTGTCAAATCGTTTTCAAGATATCGATTTTTCAAAAAATACGTTACTTTTTTTTTAAACGTCCATAACTCGGCGAAAAATAGGCCAAATGGGATGTTTTTTTCAAAAATTTTGTTTTTAAACGTTCTTTTAATACAAAATATCGAAAAAAATTTAAATCGTTTTTTTATTAATAAGATTTTCAAGTTTTAAATATAAATTATTGATTTACAAAAAACACGTACTGATCGATTTTATTTTAAAAAAAATTTTTAAACTTATTCATTCCACAACTTTGAAGCCTAAGTAGATAATGGGCCCCATATATATCTTAAGAAAGAGAAAGCGCTGAAAAAGTGTAATTTTTGCAATATTTTTTTCTCAGCTCCAATTAAGGCAACTTTTTTACACTTTTAACAATATTAAAGTATTGTTCCTATGAGGAATAATTTTTTCTTGTTGAAAACAATATATTTTGTGGGCCAGACTCAGAATTATAAAGTGAAGGTCAAAATATTGTCACACAAAGAATCGTCCACTTGAATCAACTCGACTTTCATCACAGCGTTATTTTCATGTGAGTACAAAAATATTTATTTCTCACCCGGAAATTGATGAAAACTGTATTTTCCATGATTACCTTTGCACGATGAATTTTGTAACCTAAAAATATGTTTTCTTTATCCATTTTCACAGATATTGCGATTGTACCAAATTATTTGCACCATACTGAATTATTTTTTGAAAAAATACCAGACAGACCGAATTTTTCGTTTGAAATGAATTTTTGTTCAACCCAAAAATTAAAAGTTTAATTTTTTCCCTCTATTGAATAATTTATAAAACGGATGTGGCTTTGTCAATATTCATAGAATATTCCCACAAGCATTATTTAATATTTTTTTTATGAGAAAAATTTATTTAGGCAACAATGAAACAGAGTTTGGCAAAGTACTTGTAAGTACTGCAAGTATCAATTACAAAGTACCGTAGGTACTTGAAGTATCAAGTACCGGTGGTACTTGAAGTACAAAGTACTTGTTACTTGAAGTACTCGTCAGGACGAGCACTTGAAGTACAAGTACTTGAAAAAGTCAAGTATCAAGTACTTTTAAAGTTTTCGGGTACGTCTCGTAAATTCTGGTACTTGGGTCATTCCATGTCAAATCGACCAAGAGTTGGAATCGACCACTTTCAATTTCGATGAAATTTGGTCAGAAGTTTCCGTTATTAACAAATTTTGTAATTTATTAAAAAGTTTTGTAAAAAAAAAATCGAAAATTTATATTTTTAAAACAAAAAAAAATCCATCTTGGAAATTTCAGGATTTTTTAATTTTTGAAACAAAACAATACCATACTGAAACTTTCAGGATCTTTGAAGATGAATTGAAGGTATCATATAAAAAAAATTTAACCAAAAATTTAATGTTGATCTTCGATTTCTACGAATTTTAAAAATTCATATTTTTGAAAAAACACAAACGACCTCTGAAAATTTTAGGATCTTTTACAATTAGAACCAGGTATTTTATAAAAAATAAATGAATCAAAATTTTAATGGGCAACTTGGATTTTTACGATTTTTTAAAATTCAAAATTCTCCCAATTCATCATTTTTCAAAAAATTTGTTCGAAATATTTTTTTTTTCGTAGCCCTAAGTATACTCTTTAAAATGAATCCAGAACGATTTTTTCGTAACTATAGCAGTTTTCGAAATATTTAAAAAATAAACTTGAAGAAATGGTGAAATTTTGAATTTTCGAAAAAAAAATTTAATTTTTTTCCTTTGTGAGAACTTCATTTTATGACAAAAGAAAACTTCTGACCAAATTTCATCGGAATTGAAAGGGGTCGATTCCAAATATTGGTCGATTTGACATGGAGTGGCCCATATTCAAAGGCTTTACAGGTGCAACGATCATCAAGACACATTCAAAAGTACTTGATACTTGTACTTGAAAAAAGTACTTCAAGTACAGAAAAGTACTTGAAATTTTCAAGTGCAGTACTTCAAGTCCAGGAAGTACTTGAAAAATGTAAGTACAGTACTTGAAGTACTTTTAAGTACTTCATACTTGCAAGTACTGCCCAACTCTGAAATAAAATAAAAATTGAATCTTTTTGTAATCATTTGCAGTCACAAGTGTGAAAATTCATGCTTTGGCAGGGTGGAAATGTCAGGGAAATTAAATATTAGTCAGGGAAAATACGAAATATCAAATTCAGAAAAAAAGTCTATGGGTGAACATTTTTTTCTGTTTTTTTTTCCCATGGAAAATGCAATTTTGCTACGTTGTCACTTTTTTTCACAAATGTGCCAGGGAAATTTTCAAAAATGTCAGGAAAATGTCAGGGAACTTTTTTCGTTCGATTTAGTGGCCACCCTGTTTGGCTCTAATGCATTATAGAACCCATGTGGATACTTTAATCTAAAAAATATACATGGAAGCCATAAATGAGTGAAGATAAATGTGGAAACAGGAAATGGCAATAAAATTCCGGAAATGCAACGGCAAACAACCGAAAAGCGGTAAAGCCTACTGATAATTATTGCGAAGACAAAAATAGACCAGCGTTAGTGAAAATGGCGCGAAATACACTTTCATGGATGCATTTGCGGATTTCATCGCGACTTCCGGGAATCTTTTTGATGCTTTTTCCTCGCTTCGCGATCTTTAACGGCCCGGCAATTTATCGAGTTTCTCGCGCGTTTCTGTGTGGGTGTATAATGTCTAAATCCCATATCCCTTTTCCAGCCGATACACAAACGTGTTTCTGGCTCTCGTCATAACGTCACGAATATAACTGACATAATACACGAAGGCAACGTCCGGATGGCGGTAATGCGAATTCGCGAAATAATTTAGTTTCGCTGCTTCCATGAGTTAACGCTAGATGGAGGGGGAGCATTGGCCCCTCCTCCCCCTCCCCCAAACATTCTCCATCAATCCGGCCATTATTTACCTGCCTAAAAAAATTTCTTCTCTCTTCCACAGTCCATAAATAATTTCTAATTTCCACCGTATTTTATTTCAGCGCAATTTTCATGAAAAATTGCCAAAAAAATCAATTTTGGGGGATTTGTAATTTTTCACAAAATATTTGCTCCCGTTCTGTTTTCCTCAATTATGGGGATAACGGGTTGATTTTTTTTGCAATTGAAAAAAAAAAAACTAGATAACAAGGACAACAAGGAATGAATTAGAAACAAATCGCCTGAACCGTATGGTTTATTCGGAACTTTGAACATTTTCAAAAAATGTTACGCTTTATATTGAATTGAAAAATAATTGCACAAGGAATTGTGTTGCAAAAAAATTGTGGAATTTCTGAAAGATACTTTGAATAGCGCCAACTTTCGTGATTTTGCAACTATCGAGCTAACATTTTTCGTACCATTTTTTACACTCAATTATGCGAGTAATTCTACAGTTTAGAAGTGGAATTCAAAAAGAATTATTCGCAATATTTTTTTATCAAAACCTTTTCATGAAGCAAAATAAAATTAACTTTCTAGATTCATTGAAATTGAAATTGAAGTTTTGACCGATAGAAATTTGTTAGGTTGAAGAAACATTATTTGTCCGCTGTGGAGATAAACACGAAGAGAGCGGAATTCTTAATAGTCCAAGAAAAAAAAAATGAAGACCCCGAAAGAGGCAAAGAGAGAGAGAGCGTGTCATCGGCCCATGTATATACATATATATGGGGCATTCCACACCGATTCGACCTGGGTCTGACTCTTCACCTCTCCGATTTTGTCCGCAATTTTTTTATGGTTTTGTAGTACCTCCGAAAAGCATTCAGAATTTTTTCAAATTTTTTAAGAGTTATTCGAATCAATGATAATTTTATAAACAAATGGACTGTTGGCCCGAATTTAAAAATCTGAAAAAAATCACAAAAATTCCGTTTCTTATATGGATAATTTCGAACGTTGAGCCAAAGTGGGCAGTGGTTTCCCTAGGTTTGTAACAAGCTTTTTCGTTTTTTTTTTAATAGGAGAAACCTGATACACCTTTAATTAATACAAAAATATTTGGCTAACGCCCCAGTCAATTCAGGTTTCTCCTTCTATTTTCTTTTTCGAAACAAGTTTACTAAGTAAACTCACTTTGACTCAACGCTTGAAGTTTTTCATATAAGAAACGCGATTTCTGTGATTTTCTTCCGATTTTCAAATTCGAACTAACAGTCCATTTGTTTATAAAATTATCATTAAGTCAAATCGCTCCAAAAAAATTTGAAAACAAATTTGAGTGCTTTTCAGAGGCACTATACAAAATCACACGGAAAAAAATGATCAGTGAGAACTGCTGAGATTCCCATTAATTTTTACAGTTTTCCCCATCAACAGCGCCTCCTGGAAGGGCAAACGGTGAAATTTGCATATTTCTTTAATACATTATACGGATGTCACATATGACATAGTACACGCCAATCAGACGAATTTTTACAGTGTGAAACAGTAAAATGTACACACGTGAAACAATTCTGTTGTATCCGGTGAACTTTTTACACATTCCACATTGTAAAAATTATCCAGGGCCCGGGAAAAAATTACAGTGTACATCGTGAAAATTGAAAAAAACGGTAGTATATTTTGCGGTACGTTTTTTATTTTTCACTGAAAATACTGCAATTTCTAAAATAAATTATAGTGTAGTGAAACGTTTCGATATTTGAATAAATTTCAATTAATTCAAATATTGCAATAAACCGTTATTTATTCTCGCTCAGGCTCATAGCTACGAGGGCTTGTACTTGACTAATTAATCGTGAGATCAATTAATGAAGCGAATCTAGATTAACCTCACATCCATAAAGAGCACGAGCGTCACCGAAATGCAATGGTGATCTGTTAAGAAAATGTAGTCTTCAGTCCATAGGACTGCTCGACCACAGAACGCGGGTGATGTTCCAATAATTGTATGTCAATTGAGGACGCCGATGGTGGTAATACATCGGACCTTATAGGTGCTCGGTGGCTCTCTCGCTGGCGCGAAAGGGCGCGCCGTCCGACGCCATCTAGCGGATCTCGCGCGAAATGCAGAGATCGTGGCACGCCGCAGGGCATCCCGTTACAGTGCCACACTGTAAAAATTGAAATTGACGTTGCATATTTTGCAGCGCGCATTTGATTTTTCACTGGGAACACTGCAATTTCTCTTATGTGCTTTGAACATTCTACAGAAACCATTGTAAATTTTACAGTTCAAACACAGTGGATTTCGTCGTTTCTGCTTGTTATTTCTACTTTGTCATTTTTTTTGCGGTGAACATTGCATTTTTTACAGTGCAAATCAGCATTTATAATGATTTGAAAAGGAGAAACTACATCAAGTCCATTCATTTACAATGGATGCCCAGTAAAACGCCTGAATTACAGTTCTGAACCGTATATTCTGCATTGAATTCAGTAATTTTTTAAATATTACACATGAATTGTCATTGATCATTTTGTTCCGTGCATAAAAAATTGCGGACACAACCGGAGAGGTATAGGGTCAGACCCGGGTCGAATCGGTGTGGAATGCCCCATATATTTGGGCTCTTGCGCAGAATGCGAGAACCCTCCGATCCTACGGGTTTCTCTCTACTCTCGCGGTTGTTGGTGTGTGTCCGACAAGTCCTTTATCGAATCTCCGCACTAATCGACGGCGCGCTCCCATAAATCCTCCCGGGCGGCGGTGGTTTGTCTCACCCCGTAACTTGGGCACGCTCGGTATTTGCGGCAAAAATCTCAAAACTCGCGCTACATATGTATATGGTGCATTCCTCGTCAAATCACGCCGTCATCGGCCCGACCCTCTCGGATTTTGATGTCCAATGAATCGTGGGTTTCGTTTGGCCCAAAATATAACCTCAAACTTTTAGAAATTTTTATTTTATTTTTTAGGGCTTGCCCGAGCTAAAAAATCATTAAATTGAGGGAAAACATAAAGAGGGCCTTTTTCAAATTAATACAATTTTTCACAGAAACTGGGGCCCAAAACAGATATTTTCGTCATAGTTTGAAAATGGGCCAAAAATAATAATTTTCTTTTAAATTTTAATTTTTTAATTGTGTTTGAATCATCCGTTTTATTTCAGGTCGTCAAGGCTGATAAATTTTCGAAAAATGTTGTCATTTCACTCTTAAACCGAGAAAAATATTTTTGTTATTGTTATTCTCACTACAAGAAACAATCGAAATAAAAAATTATTTAAAAAAAAAATTGTAATTATTTTTGGCCCATTATCGAACTATGACGAAAATATCTATTTTGGGCCCTAGTTTCTGAGAAGAAAATTGCATTAATTTGAAAAAGGCCCCTCTTTGTGTTTTCCCTCAATTTAATGATTTTTTAGCTTAGGCAACCCCTAAAAAATGAAATAAAAATTCTTAAAAATTTGAGATCATATTTTGAGCCAAAAGGAATCCACGATTCATTGAACATTAAAATCCGAGGGGGTCAGGCCGATGACCGCGTGATTTGACGTGGAATGCCCCATATACATACCATCGCCCATATTCACGTGTGTATATGTAAAATACATATTTATGTGTGTTACGGTGATCCCACACGTATTGCGATATATCTCGAAAAAAATTTCCATCGCAAATTGCCATGTATTAATCAATCACGCTAATTACACGTTGCATTACATATGATTTGTATGGTAATATTCGAACCCATCGATGCATCGATAAATTAACTTATCGGAGGAGGTCGGACGAAAAAAAGAAAAATTCGATTTCACCGCGTGGGAGTTGCTTTAATTACTTCATCAGCTTCACTTTTTTAAAATTATTTTTCATGCAATTTATGAAGATTTTCTTGTCCGTGGTTTACGTTTCATTATTATGGAACTTTTTTTCAAAATGGATCGGTTCAACGAGATTTTTTTGTTATCTCAATTTTTGCTCGACGCAAGTTTTTTTCACCATAATGGGAAATTCGTTTTTGTTATCTTTTTTACATTTTTGTGCCAGAGAAGTCAGAATGTCCCCAAACTTCAGTAAAGATTGAAGATAATTATTGATTATCGATTTGGCGGGCATTATATTTCGTCATAAATGTTTGTGGGGCTTGTAACTTTTGTAATTTCGTCATTATCATGCTTACATTTTTTTGTAGATATATTCGATAATAAGGACGAATAGGGTTGAATTTCAATAGAATTACTTCGGAGATTCATAAAAAAATGACATAAAAAAAAATTGAAATTTCAAAAACTTCGCGTCAACGAACTTTCATAATTTTGCAGCTATCGATCTTACTTCTTTTGGCAAAAATGCATTAAATGATGAGAATCACTAGTATGGAATTTACAAAGGATCGCTCAAGGAGTTTGGTTGTACAAAATAAAAAATACATGTTTATAAACGTTTTAAGGCGGTATTCTGGTATAGAGACTCCGTTTTGAGCTTTTTGTCGAGCTCGATAAAAGAAAACAAAACATGTTTACCATTCTTTTTTTATAACATATTTATTAGTATATTGACAATTTTAAAAAATGTCGAGAAAAAAAATGAAAATCGAATAAGTTGTAAGCTGGTAAACTTGGGGCTAAAAAGGGAGTGCGCTAGCTGACACGATTGCTTCCTTTCTACTCATTCAATTCAAAATTTCAAAAAAGATTTTTATTTAGTAAGAATGTCTTTATAGCCCGTACTTCAGAGAAAATTAAAAAAAAAGAATTCGCAAAATACCGCCGGTCTGAACACAAAAAGGCGTTTTTCGACTCTTTTTTTTCATAGTTTTTGATTTTTTTACAATAGTAAAAAAAAAATTTGATGTGAAAATGGTTACAGCGAAAGATAGTTATACATTGAAGATTGGTAAAAAATTTGACGTAAATCGGTTGAGTAGCACTTGAGATATCATGTCCACCATGTTGAGAAAAGTAGTTTTGAGAAAAACGCGTTAGGTTAGTAGGTTAGTTGCTGCGTCACTAAAATAGGTATAACTCCGTAAATTATTGGAATTAAAAAATTTCCATTCGAGGATATATTCTTAAAGGTCTAAACTTTAAGAATACGCAAAAAAAATGGTTTTTTCAAAATTCTAAACCAGAATACTCCCTTAACTTTCTTAATCCTGCAACTGTGTTAAATTTTCTTAACTATTGTTCTACATGACTAGGTCAGTTGGTATTTCATTTGGAAAAAATAATTTGTGATGTTCCAAATCTGTAGAAATTTCCGAAATTCTCGAAATGTTATGAAAAAATCAAGAATATTGGAAATTGAAAATATCTTGCTGATTTATTTGCGTTGTTCGTTAAGCTTTCTTCGTGAGAAACTTATGATTGACCTAGTCATAATATAGGAGCTCAAGGATATAAACGAGGTTGGCGAAAGATGGGAAAAAAATGTGGCAGCCTTGACTTCTAATTTGCACGGTTTAAAAAAAATAATTTTTCTAAATAATCAATGATGGAAAAAGTTGATTTCTTTTCTCCGTTGAACGGCGTCAGAGGTAGATTGTAGCCATCGTTATGGATACGTATCTACACATATACACTAGGGTGGGTCAAATAAAATGACTAATTTTTTTTTTCCTCGATGTAATGAAAAATGCATTGTTTGGCATCTCAAAAAAACCCTGTGCCCTTCATATTTAAATTAAGAGGTCCCTCATCGCAAATTTTTATTTCCCATTTAAATAAAATTTGATATTGCTCTACAAAAAAGCTCTCTTGTGTTTAAACGGTTAGTTTTATCGATTAAACACAAGAGAACTTTTTTATAGATCATCAAATGTTATACAAAAATGTGCAAAAAACTCTCCCAACCTCAACGGTTGAAGTCTAATAAAATTCCAAAGTTGAATAAAAAAATTTCCTACGTTATTTAAATGGGAAATAAAAATTTGCGATGAGGGACCTCTCAATTTAAATATGAAGGGCTAATACTTGCAGAGGGTTTTTTTGAGATGCAAAACAATATATTTTTCATTATATCGAGAAAAAAAAATAGTTATTTTATTTGACCCACCCTAATATACACACACAAAGATAATATAGCATATGGGACCATATATGAAGCAGTAAGTAAGGTAGCCCCACATGCCGCCGCCCTGTAATTCAAACGCCGCTCCATGGCCAAATAAAGAATTCGTAATGGCGATGATGACCATCGTGAATTTTCTCGATGTATATCCGATACAACCAATTACTCTTGGACAAATTTATATGATGTGTATCTCTATCCTTCACGTCAAACACATCGATAACGGTTATTGCATTTATGATTCAATACATTTTACTCATTACGATCGTGGATATAAAAAAAAATCGTACGTCAATTATCAGCTATTTTTTTTTGTATGTCTTTTACCATCATTCTTATTTATTGAATAAAAAAAATTGCCACCATAAATTATTTGCTGATTTGAAAACCAAAAGTTCAATTTTAAGTCGAAGAATTAATTCTAGGGTCAAACTGTAAATCAAATATTTTTTCCTTCAGTCTGTTCATTAATGTTATGCAAATAGCAATTTAAAAAAAAAAAATTTTCCAAAAATTTTTTGTAAACCACCGAAACAATTTCGGTTGATAGGCAATTTTCAGACTTAAAATGGTACTCTTCAACGAAATTAAGATGAAATCTATAAGAAGCCAAATCTGAACTTGACAAAAAAAAACCCACGACTCCTTTTTATTTTTTCTCGTGCTTCGATATAAAAATAACCATATTAAGACGATTTTAAGATCCAACTGCGACCAAAGACTCCTTCAGTATAAAAATTGCAATTAACTTCCAACTTACGATGAAAATTCTAAATTAATTTAACTGCAAATACTGCGATTAACCCTTCGTCTGCAAACGGTTTTTTGGCAACCGTCGTCTGTAAACCTGGGTCGTTCGCGTCCGGCCATTTTTTGTGGGGTTAATGAACTCGGAAAAATTTAATAAAATTTGAGCTACTGTTCGAAACCTTCAACTTGATATACCAACGATAAAATTCGCGAAAAGTTTATTGTTATATATATTTTTCATTAACAAAATGGAGCAACTCCGTAAAGAATCAGTAGTTTGCTTAAAAAATCATAACTTTTCAAAAAATTGAGATATCTTAATGTACTTTACGGCAAATTGAAGCTGAATCATGCACCTTTGAAGAAAAAAAATATTAGATTTTATTGATGTAACATTAAATGCTTAAGTTCGGTGGGTAAAATGGGCAATATTTTATTATCGAAAAACATTTTTTTTCTTATAAACTGTATTATTTTCAACTTATAATTGTTAATTCTACTGTTATAAACAAAATTGAAAGTTCTTACATGAAATTATTATTCCCTCACAAGCGCTACTCGCTCAGCTGAGGATGTTCCATTTTGTACTGACACTAAGAAAAATATACGTAATTGAGAAAAAAAATTCTAATTAATAGCTTCATTAGGCAAAAAAAAAACGTTGAAATTTAAAAAAAAATCGCTTACCTGCGATTTTTGACAAACGCCGTCGGTAAACGTGGGTCATTTATGTCCAACCCAGATTTTGTCCACTCTTTGTGACGGTTCAAGGGCAGCTGATGCCTTGCATTTTGGGGGTCAAGTTCCTCTCTTATGTAAGTTATTACAGATGGTGGTAGCAGTCTTCACCGCTCCATCGTTCGGAAGGAATCGGCGGAAACAATTTTGGATAGGACAAAAATGACCCATAGGTTTACAGACGAAGGGATAAGATCAAATTTCGCACGTATCTTGTTCAGAATAAAAATTGTAATTAACTTTGAAGCCCATAACAAAGTATTCAAACTAATTTGTAATGCAAATTCGAGACTGAGAATTCGATCTTTGGATGAAGATAACCTACAATTTTTCCGGTGGGCGAATTTTCAGGGCAAATTAATTTGCTGCAAATTAGAAGGATCTTCAGGAACAAACTCTAGGAATTTGTACCTATTTTTCAATATTCTATCTCTTGTATCCTCTTAATGCATACGTACACCCAGAAAAAGATCTAGTACAATTAACTAAATCCTAGTCAAGCCAAATAAATTTTTTTAGTTGTAGGCCGGCCTTATACAATTCTATTCATGTCAACGAATTTTTTTTTTTGAACGACCTACTAGAAAAATATATTGCGATCTAATAAGTTTTTATTTAATATTAATAAATATTATTTCAAACTGAACAAATATGTTTTTAAATGAAATAATTTTTTTTTTTATATTTACACAATATATTTTTTTAAACATTTCAATCTTTGAATGTATAGCTACAGACATGAAGTCTACAATTTCGTAAAGCTTCGTCTTTTCTTTAACAGAAGGGAAAAGAAAAAATACCCTTTTTTATGGGAATCCTTTTCGGGGATTCGACCATCTTGCGTTTTTCCGCAAAGTTCAAAGTATTAAATATCCATACTGAAAAATAAGGATATCAAACATAGACGAGCTTGGAAAGGATATATAGACGTCGAGAGGCAGGTTCGCTTGTGCGAGAGGTAGCCACCTGGCGGATTTTTGGGGTACTGACAAATCTGCCGATATGATCGGATGAGATTACGGGTGAATAGGTATTTAGTAACAACGAATAGAATTTTTCTTCAACGCCTGTTTCTCGATGACAGGAAATTCAAATAAATAAATATAGTGGAAGTAAATACCGCCCAAAATTGGATGGAAAGAAAATTTTCTTTAAAGTAACTAAAAAATAATCAAATAAACGATCATAGTACCTACGACTAGATCTTTTTTCTGGGTGCACATATCATGGAAAATTTCTCAAAGATTCGGGAAAAAACTCATCGGAGAGTTAGCGGCTTCTATGAAGCACACCGAGCATCGGCATCCCTATCGCCCGTTCGATTTTTATTATTATTAGGAGGTGAGTTTAATGGTGCGGTTTGGCAAAGTGCCGAACGTTATACGACCCGTCGCCGTCGAAACTACCAACCTACCCATTTGTATATAGGTACATCCCTATATACATATACATAATACATATATATATATATATATATATATATATATATATATATATATATTTTCCAGCAGCCCCTTAACACCCGACTAGCCCACCCCGAAAGACCGAAACATTTTCGTGAATACAAGTGAGAAGAGTAAGGGAATCTGGTAGTCATTTCACACTCGGCTGAGTTAGATTTAAGGGTGCGAAAGCCAAACCCCTATTCCGCGATCCTCCCTATATCGTAGTCCTCATAGTCGTCCCCGTCGTTCATCCGGCACATCGTCCTTCATGGTCGCGTCCTTGTACCACGACATCCCCATAAAACGCCTCCCAATAGTTCACGAATACACACTCAGATTTTCGATACAGCGTCACCCCAATAAAGCTACTTCACGTGTAAATACTTTGTATCAAACTGTTGGGTAAATACGAGTGATCCGTTCGCCGGAGCGTGTCATCGTGTTTTATACAATTTACGGTTTATCATACCGAGGGTTAACAAAATAAATATAGGCCCAGATTTCGAGACTTAAGGGCAGGCTAAACACCCTCCCCCCCGCCTTTCCGCTCTTGCGAGTGCGAGAGAGAGCGCCTATAGGGGTCGTGTGAGAGCGAGAGAGAGGGTCTTTAGCCTGCCCTTAACGAAAAATCAGATCAATCGGGAAGGAAACTAACGACTGTGCGCTTCTTAAGGCGACTCAGCGTCAAAACGCCGATTTTCGGACATCAATATTGATGTTCGCAGAATGTAAACCTGACCAATGGTCCATCATTTGACGCATCAAATGAAGAAATTTTTGACTCTAGTTAGAACTCTTAAGGGGCAGCGGTTCTCTCATAAATCAATTTTTTAGTTTCACTGGGCTGTGCCCGATCCTGCACCCAGAAAAAAGATCTAGTACATTTAACTAAATCCTAGTCAAGCCAAATAAATTTTTTCAGTTGTATGCCGGCCTAATACAACTCTATTCATGTCAACGAAATTTTTTTTTTTTAATGACCTACTAGGAAAATATATTGCGATCTAATAAATTTTTATTTAATATTAATAAATATTATTTCAAACTGAACAAATATGTATTTAAATGAAATAATATTTTTTTGAATATTTACACAATATATATTTTCAAACATTTCAATCTTTGAATGTATAGCTACACAGATAAAGTCAACAATTCCGTAAAGCTTCATCTTTTCTTTAACAGAAGGGAAAAGAAATTTTTTTTATGGGAATCCTTTTCGGGGATTCGGCCATCTTGCTTTTTGTCGCAATTTTCAATGTATTGAATATCCATACTGAAAAATAAGGATATCAAACATAGACGAGCTTGGAAAGGATATAGGCGTCGAGAGGCAGGTTCGCTTGTGCGAGAGGTAGCCACCTGGCGGATTTTTGGGGTACTGACAAATCTGCGGATATAATCGGATGAGATTACGGGTGAATAGGTATTTAGTAACAACGAATAGAATTTTTCTTCAACGCCTGTTTCTCGATGACAGTGAATTAAAATAAATAAATATAGTGGAAGTAAATATCGCCCAAAATTGGATGGAAAGAAAATTTTCTTTAGTGACTAAAAAATAATCAAATCAACGATTATAGTACCTACTACTAGATCTTTTTTCTGGGTGTGATAAAACCGTTTTGCGGATCTTATCCTATACGACGTCTCATTTTCTTCGTAAAACTTTTTCGGACTGCCTAAATGCGGCACATTTTTTTAAGTTCCTATTATAGAGTTATAGGCCACTTTTTAAATTTTTGAAACAAAAAATGGCTGAAAAATGAAAGAATTAGGACCTCCATAAGGTCCTCATTTTTAGGTCCTCCATAATGAGGACCTCAAAATCCTAATCATCACTTGGAATGGATCAATCCAACTTTTAAAAGATAAATGCAAAACATCTCATTTCTACGGACTGTAATAAATAATCATCGATTGTTTATATCTTCTTGTCTTCTGGAAAGTTATTATTTTTTGACGTTAATTATTCATCATATTTTTTGATGATTTTTGTTTTATTTAGTGAAAATTTTTGTGCATCATCACTAACTCCGACTAGTACACTTTGAGCCTTATACGCGGTTCATAATTTGGGTTCGAGGCTCGCGCTCACACGCGAGAAACGAGTTTCCTCGGGTATAGATAATTAGACGCGGATCGCGAGACCTCGACTTATCTCGTCGCTCTCATTCCTTTTAACCCGTTTTCGCGGTCTTTTGCTCTCTCACTCACGCCTCATCAACGAATCTCGTTAATGCACGATATTCTTGCCCTATGCATTCATATGTATATATATATATGGAACGTACCCTCTTTCTTTCTCTTTTACTTCTGGCTCGCGTCGTCACGTCGGAACGAGACGTTCTTCCCGCCTTCATTCCTGACTATCAGCAAGAAATGAGATTCAATAGGTCGTCGGATCGTGTCTTCATTAACGAGTAAAAGACGGGTGTATATGTATATTACATTCGATCCTGTTTTTTTTGTAACCAATAAACGTGTGGATGTTTCATCCTTGAAACGAGATTTTGTGACAAAAACGCTAGTGGCCTTTGAAGAGAACGGAATTTCGTGGAATCATCAAAAGCTTCGAATCTTCCATCAATGAATACACAAAAATGTGCTCTTGAACGGTTAGATCAATCGAAGCCACATACACAGAGTTAGGTTTGAGCTTTTAACCATGGCGAAACGAACCGGTGAGGGATCTTTCCCGTAGTAAAAAACTCCATTCGTCACCATTGAAAAATCTCCATTCATTCCCCATTGCCAAAATAACCAACAGAGATGAATGCCGAATTGCCTAAGGGGATTTTCGCCATTGAATTCCCCATTTGAAATCGAATGAGGATTTTCCAATGAGAATTGACTTCCCCATTTGAAACGGAATGGGGATTATCCTATGGGGATTCAATGAAGAAAATCCCCATAGGCAATTGGGCATTCATCTCCATTGGTTTTTGTAGGCAATGGGGAATGAATGGCGACAATCAATGGAGATTCTTTCATATAGTAAAAAACTCCATTCGTCACCATTGAAAAATCGCCATTCATTCCCCATTGCCAAAATAACCAATGGAGATGAATGCCCAATTGCCCAAGGACATTTTCGCCATTGAATTCCCGATTTGAAATCGAATAGGGATTTTCCAATGAGGATTGACTTCCCCATTTCAAACTTCTGCTAATATTCCGTGCTCACACTCGTCTAGATAAGCATACTCTTCGCATAATCCGTACGGGAGTTCAGCGGGTTGCCGTCCTGCGACATCTCGCGCCAAGTTTCGGAACTAACGCGACGCGGTTTTCAATGGACATCTTTGGGTAATGCTGATCATTCAGTGCATCCGCATTTACTTCCCAATGGACATCATTGGGTAAAGCTGATCATTTCGTTCATCAGCATTTGCTTTCCAATGGGGATCATTGAGTAGTGGTGATCATTCGGTTCATCCGCATTTGCTGTCCAATGGACGTCATTGAGCAATGGTGACTTTTCAATGGATATCCATTCACTGATCAATGGTCATTCCTATACGCCATTGAAAAATGCGGAAATCTCAATGGGTCCCCATTCATTGTCCAATGGAGTCGTATGAGGACCATTGGTTGCCATTGGCGATTCAATGGAGTTTTTTACTACGGGTTTAATTTTAAAAAACACCTGAGGGTTAAGTTTAAGCTTTCAATTGACAAAAAAAAATTTGTGCTAACGATAAACTGTTAAATTCGATCTGCTAACCTCAAACAAGCCCACACTGAGAAATTTTTTTTGTTGAAAATGCAAAAATTTGTTTGACACGACCAAATATTTGTTTCCGGACGTTCAACAAGATAATTTTGGTAATTTAACGAAGATACAGTGGAAGTTTTAGTTAAATTAGTTTAATCGTTGCTTGAATGGGCAAAGTTTCAGTTCGATCAAGTAAATATCTTTGTACCAAATAAATGGTGTGATTGAAAATACGAATTGTTTTTTTGTTACAGCTAAATTTATTTAGTTAAAATATACTAGAAATCAACGTAATATTTCTGTACAGCAACTCAGTAACGTGTAAATTGAACTTAAGTGTATCTGGAAACTGACCAAATAATTTCGTTCACCTCATATCTTATGGTTAACCGAATCCATTTGTTGAATTAATTATAGTTTCATTATTTCAAAGAAAAATTAATATTGAATCGACCAAATTTTTTTCAACTAAATAGATTTAGTTGTTTTAACTGAACTTTTTTTCTCAGTGCATCGAACAAGCCAGAAGCTCGCCAGTGAGTTAACTTGATTCGGTAACTGGGTTCGGTAATGTTAGTTACCAAAAAGAAAAGGACTTACTTGAATCTTTAGTCAATCTTTGATGAGTTAATTTTGACAGTGAGCCTTCCTAAAAGAATAAAGTTACAACTGACCCTTTGTTTTTTGCTTAATAACCCGCGAAAAACAATAAAGATGAACTAGGCAAAATGCAATTTCGGAACAAGGGTTAACTTTTATCTCTTGTATACCTGTAAAAGAAATGCAAATAGGTAAAGAAAAGCTTAGCATTGCCCATTGAATGTATAAAAAACACTTTTTTTGTAAACCCAATTTATTTTATGGTATCGCTGAAAAAAAAATTACGAAATATGCCCTGCTTTGGTCCTGTAGAATGGACTAAGGCCTTAAATATTTTCTTTTTTTTTATTGAGGGGACGCATCTACTCTCAACAATTTTAAATAATATCTATAATAGGGCATTTTTTTTTACTTTTTTTTATTTCTTCCACTCCCCACCCGAAATTTCGTTGTATATGTCTGAAAGAAAATTCCCTGAAAGTTACAGCCCAATTAATATTATTATTGAGTACTTTACCTTCGCGTGATAAGTTTTTCCATCTAAAATACACGTAAATGAAAAACTTTTTTCGTCCAAATTTTACCACTCCGCGGTTTTTTATGCTATCACATTGATTTTGATCGCAATTTACCCAGAATCGAACGATCTTTAAAAGTGTCCTGAACAGCATAAGTGTAACTTACACTGGTGAGATGGTACGGGTTCCTAAAGTTGATTTTTACCCAAAATTCTCGATTTTTCGCTGTTATCTCCGAAATGATTAACTTAACCGAAAAATCGTAAAGAAAAATATTGTTGGAAATTTAATTTCCTACAAAAAAGGTTTTCCCGACCTAATTGCTAAAATTAATATTTCTTGAGATATTGAACCTTAACTTATTTATGGTATAAAATGTGTATAGTTTATCGAACCAAAAGTTTTTAATTGTTGATATTCCGTATCATATTACCATATCACATATCATATCACCAGTAGTGATATGATATGGAATATCAATAATTAAAAACTTTTGGTTCGATAATCCATAAAAAATTTCACATCAAAAATAAGTCAAGGTTCAATATCTCAAGAAACAATTAGTTTTAGCAATAAGGTCTAGAGGACCTTTTTTGTAGGAAATTAAATTTCCAAAAAAATATTGCTAAGCATTTGCTCGGTAAAGTTAATCATTTCGGAGATAACAGCGAAAAAACCAGAATTCTGGATAAAAATCAACTTTGGTGACCTCGTACTATCTCACTAGTGTAAGTTACACTTACGCTGTTGAAGACACTTTCAAAGATCGTTCAATTCTGCGTAAATTGTGACCAAAATCAATGCGATAGCATGAAAAACCGCGGAGTGGTAAAATTTTGAAAAAAGTTTTTGATTTACCTGTATTTTAGATGGAAAAACCTATTACGCGGAGGGAAAGTACTTAATACTAATATTAAGGGCTGTAACTTTCAGGGAATTTTCTTTTAGACAAATGCAACAAAATTTCGGGTGCGGAGAGAACGAAATAAAAAAAGTAAAAAAAAATCACCCTAATCTATAATATATAACAATCGATATGTTTATGCTTAACTCCTCCTGCGATATATATTTCTATTCATTCAAAAATGTAACAAATTAAATTATGGAAAACAGAGTCACGCGATAAAATTGGTCCTCTTTGCGTATTCCAAGTATCTGATGGAAAAATCTGAAAAAAAGTAATTGCGTAACCGGTGATTAGCCACTACTAACTTGTAGCCCAACGGTCGGCAATCATTTTATTTCTTTCCACACTTGATGTGGACTCGATCTAAGCTGCTCGAATCGTTGCACATCAGGAATATCATATACGAAGCATTCCACACCAAGTGGGCCACTAAAAAATCGTGTGATCTCAAAATATTATGAAACATTTTTTTAAAGTTTATTCGAGTGTCAAATGCAAGCAGAATTTTTTTCAGATTTTTAAATCTGATTTTACACCCCCAATTTGGATACGAATGTTATTTATTTTTTTTCGATTCATTTTACACGCGAAACGATCCATTGCCCAAAATAAACACCTGTACATAAAATTTAGGTTTTCCAATATACTTTATAATCTCATCTTTTTTGAAGCTGTCCAGAATCCTTTTCGTGTATTTTTCAGCGAAACAAGGCAATAATTTTTTTTTCGTCGAGTTTGCCATTTCCAATTTTCTTACAACTTCGAAAGAACTTTCGTTGATTTCACAACAAATCACAAAAAAATTGGCATGATGGAGAATTCGTATCCTCCAAGTGTTTTCTGAGGTTAACTGATGAAAACACTTGCGACTTACGACAAATATTCGATGTTGTCGAACGCCCCCATTAAATTTATTGAAAAAACATTGAACATACATTATTTACCGTGTATCAGCGTGGGGTCAATGTATGATTAATTCTTTTATTGTTCGGAAATACCAAAGTATTTTGTGTGGTCCCAACTTTTGACTTTAACCCCACGCTGAAACACGGTAAATAATGTATGTTCAATGTTGTATTGTATTCAATGTAATAAAGTATATTGGAAAACCTAAATTTTATGTAGAGGTGCCTTTTTTGTGCAATGGATCGTTTCGCATGTAAAATGAATCGAAAAAAAATAAATAACAACAATCGTATCCGAATTGGGGGTGTAAAATGAGATTTAAAAATCTGAAAAAAAATCCTGCTTGCTTTTGACACTCGAATAACCTTTAAAAAAATGTTTCATAATATCTCGAGATTACGCGATTTTTGAGTGGCCCACTTGGCGCGGAATGCTTCATATATAGACATTCATATGTGTGTTCGTGTGTATGTGGAGAATGAAAGAGCAAAATAAGCGGTCTGAAGAAGCGCAAGCGTTTATATACACACGCGGGGCGGGATATCTTCAATCGCGTCTTTCGCGCGAATGGGACAGCTGATGGGCCCGTGTCCCTCGAGGCGATCGGCCGAGACCAATCAGCATTCATTCGCCGCCCGCGTTTTCGCTTCTCCATGTGAAATTTCATATACATCTACACACATATGCGAATCATATAATATATCTTTAAACCGAGCTCACCGTGCCGCAAAAATCCGCATCCTAATGACACCTACAGGCCAAAAAGCCATGATATTGGACAACGGAGTGACCGCTAACGAACCCACCTACGAATGTCCTTCTATATGATTTAATCACGATTTTAACAATATCACAAAAATCTCTGTATGGAAAAATCTGCCAACGAGGTTTTTCCTGCTGATGACCATTTCTTCCAAATCCAAAAAAGTAATTGGCAAACAAACATTAAAGGTGCTGACAACTTTTTGCCAAGCCCTCTTTCGGGTTTTTCTGGCAATTGGGGAATCCTTTTGACACTTGAAAATAAACCACAGGGGCATTTAAGACAGAACGGCCCGTACGTTAAACATATTTTTATTATTATGCGTTTTTTTTTAAATTTTATGTATACCAGTCTTTTTATGGTCGTTTGGTATTATAGACGTATCCTGTATCATAATGATAAGTCATAAGTCGAAATTCAACACATTCAAGTCCAATAAATACCCGGACTCTTCATTATCCACCGTATGTGAATGAGCGAATTCCGCGTGCAAGAGTATTCTCAGGTGTGTTAATTTTTGATGAGTGTGAGTGCGTGTGTGTGTGTGTGTGTGTGTGTGGTTCTGATCGTCTTCCGACGAAATAAAAACTTTTATTCCCGTTTATTTGCGCCAAAGGATCTCCTGTGCTGACCTCATGCTATACGCTGATGGCGCGTGTGAACCTGCACACACATATTCACATACACACGAACGCGCGCGCATATGTACACTGCTGTCCAAAAGTTTGGAAACACTCGCCCCGATTCCGCTTCACACAAAAAGTTGCACTGCTCTTTTAAAAATGAAGGTATTTCAATTCAACTCGCGGCGTTTCAAAGAGGACATATCCCACACGGAACCGAGTGTCCATTGGACGTCCATCGATCATCCATAGATCCTTAACACGTCTACATCCAAGATGGACGTAATGCGGACATCCATTGAACGTTCATGGTATACTTTTGATTGGACAAAACGCGATGGATCACGCAGGACGTAAATTGTATGTCCACGACACGTACCATTTCTTGAGCTACAAATATACATAACACGGCCATCCATGGTGTGTTCACAGGTAGACATTCAATAGCTTTCCACTCAGGATAGTAATTGAACATCCATTGGACGTTCCAGGTTCATCAACGAAAATCATATTTGGAGGACGTCAATTGAACGTCTATCGGACGTTCCATGTAGGATTTCATATATAGATGTGAACCTAGAACGTCCAATAGATGTCCAATCACTATCCTGAAGTAAAAGCTATTAAATGTCTACCTATGGACATCCCATGGATGGCTGTGTTACGTATATTTGTTGCTTAAGGAATAGTACGTGTTATGTACATACAATAATATACGTCTTGTGTGATCCATCGCGTTTTGTCCAATAAAGCGCATTCGTCCCTTAGATGTACACTTAAGTATTTCGGGCAACTACAATATGGGTACGCCGATTAACCGTCTTATAGACGTACGAATTAGGTCTATCGAAGGATAACGCGGAAGTTTATTCTAAGTCTACGACACCTATTTTCGGAGCTATAAATATATTCCGCACGTAACCTAACATCCAGGGGACGTCCAATAATTATAAATGTTGGATGAAAATTTCATTCCAGGAAAGACCATGAACATCCTTAAACCACTAACGGAGATGCGAAACGGCAGCGATTCTATGTGCTTAAACCGTCTCGTATACGTACCCTTAGATAGTTTTTAGGCGAACCTATAGGCCCCATAAAGTGACGTTTACTGTACGTATTTAAGACGAATGCCAATGTTGCAAAAGATGTCTAATGATCATCTATTATGCGTCCCTTAATTTAAACGCTATTAATTACATATTATTCATTCATTATAAATTTCATTACTGATTATACATTATTCAAGGCCTGCGATACAAAGATATATAAGTATATCAGCAAACTACATCGTATAAGGTTTTTACACGTGAAAATTTCATAAGTCAAGTTAGTGTAGGTAGGTAGGTAGGTAGGTAGGTGAGTAGGTAGGTACGTAGGTAGGTAGGTAGGTAGGTAGGTAGGTAGGTAGGTAGGTAGGTAGGAGATCAGAAAAGTTAAGCGGCATTCCTTGAATCCAATACTTGGATGGATGACATACATGGTGGATGAAAACTCCATCCCCAGGACATCCTTGAATATCCCTCAAACTTCTAACTTAAGTGCGAAACGGCACCCGTTCTATGTACTGGGAACGTTTTTTACACGTACCCTGGGACGGTTTTTAGACGGACTAGACCCCAAAAAGTGACGTCTGACTTACGTATTTAAGACGAATAAACCAGTGATCCGAAAGATGTCTAATGATCATCCATTATACGTCCCTTAATTTAAATAATTTAATCGTCATTAATTTAATATTATTAATTAGTTATAAACTTTATTACTGATTATATCAAAAAAAAAAAATTGAGAAAAAATTCTGAAAAAATTTCATCAAATCCAGAATAATTATATGCAACTTTTTACCGTCTTAGTGATTTCACGAAAACCCAGTAGTTTTAGAGCCACACTACATTCTATAAATATGGTCGTTTTTTTGCGAAAAATTAAATATTTACGCGAAAAAAAATCGTTCGAAACTCTTTAACATACGAAATTAAGTTTTTACTCTCCCCCACAAGTTATTCATGCGAAAAATGGTTAAACAAAATTTGCATGGGTCGTGCGCCAAAGTTTTAACGCCAAACAAAAAAGTCGAAAAATGACCATGTTTCCGACGATGTACCGGGTTCAAAAAATCGAAACAATTTTTTGGAAAAAGTCAAATGAAGCTCAATATGTCCTCTTTGAAACTCCGCTTGTTGAATTGAAATATCTCCATTTTTAAAAGAGCAGTGAAACTTTTTGTACGAAGGGGAATCGGGGCGAGTGTTTACAAACTTTTGGACGGCACTCTTATATATACATGTATATATACGCAGGCTGATTGACCCTCCACGTTTGATGGATTCAACGTCTACTTAACACTCGAGAAGCCAAATTATTGTATCGTAAAGGGATATACGGTGGATTCCTGCGTATACGAAGAAGAATAAAAAAAAAAAAAATTCCTCAAACCCCAACCATATATTCTTCGTCATATTCTCGAGTGTCTCGACCGTACAGGTGGTTAATTAATTTTTACAAGTGAATCACCCGCTTCACGAGTTTTGCGAACCTCGGGTTTATTGCGAAGGAATGCTAAAAATGCGTTATTAATATTTCTCCGTACTCAGAATTTTCGTAAATTCATCACTCTCTTCCTATAATCCATAATTCGTGAGCTAATTACCGATCAATTAACCGAGTGATGAAAAAATCATCCAATAAGTAAAACGCATTTCTCAGTTTCGAGAATTTTTCATGAGTGCAAATTATTGTCTTGCAACTTGCAAGTCCCTGATACTTTACTGTCGTAATTGATGAGTCTGCTCAGAATATAAAAAAATATTTATGATGTGCAAAAATAATCATTTTTATAATGTTTAAATGCAACAATGTTTCAAATAATATCCGGAAACGCAAATATTCGGCCAAAATATATAACAACTACAACAACAACAGCAATAACAACAGCAACAACAGGAGCAACAAAATATTATTTTTGAGAAAACTTTTAGAAATCTTAATTTAAATCTAGCCGTTTGCATCTATAATTACCTAGCTGATAATACTGTTAATATGAATTGATCGATCGTTTCTAAAATATAAATTCATCGTTTCATCAAGTTCAAATTTTAATTTATCAATTCATCAAATTCGAATTTTAATTCATCAAATATTTGCACATTCAATGCACGAAAATATAATTGAAAAATGCGTCTTTCAAAGAATTAGTTCTTCTGGACCGGTCCACCCTGGGTCTAGAGCGACCCACAACTTCTTTTGCTTATAAAACACGTTTTAAACAAAATTTTCTAACGCGTAAATAGTAAAATCGAATCGTTATAACCTCAGGAATGAGAATGTGCGAGGCCGCAATCGATATTTTTATTTTAAGAAAATCTGTGTGAATAAATGCAAAAAAAAGTTCGCAAATTGACCTGAAGGACTTGTCGGACGTTTTTAACGATTCTTCCTTTGCTTATCGCGCTAAATAGATTTAATTATAGTGATTTGCAAATTATAGACTCCCAGCTATAAGATGGTGAAGGTCATTTTCATGAGTTTTTGGAAAAGTATATTTCCACTCTGGGTCTGTGGCGACCCAGAAAGCTGAAATGTTTCGTACGAAGACCAGAGGCCGACTGACATAGATGCTGTGTCTGCTCGATAGATCATATTTTTCGCCTAATTTCACTTTCGCCTAATTTCACTTATTCCTGCTCTTACTCTACACAGAACTTTAAAAATTGCTCTGGGTCGCTGTAGACCCAGGTTGCCCTCAGCGAGCTGAGATTCCAGGACCGTGTAATTTACACTTTACAATTTGTAAGTCCGTCGGACTTGAGAATGGAAATTAATGGTCAAAAAGTGTCTAAAAATTCTGAAATAATATCAGCTACCTTTTACTCAATCGATCCCATGACGTCTTGTGTAACGTTCCAACTTCAAAATCTCTCAATCGTGTGACTTTAACGGTTTTAATACTTCTGAAATTCAATCGTCGATCGTTTGAAAATCTAAAAATTAGAACCACATGCTAATTATACTCGATTAACTAAATCCCTCTATTCCATTAGAATAGCTTTTAGTTCGAAATAACTTTCCAATATAATGCCAAATATTTCTCAGACTGGTGAGTCCTTGTATCCTTTAAAACTGAAATCTGAAACAAACAATCAATCGTTTCCCAAAATATCAATCCTTCAAAACTCTCGATCGATATTATAGATTCCCAAATCCCCGATATAAGAGTCCTCGATATAAGAGTTCTTGATATAAGAGTCCTCGATATAAGAGTCCTCGATATAATAGTCCTCGATATAAGAGCCCTCGATATAAGAGTCCTCGATATAAGAATCCTCGATATAAGAATCCTCGATATAAGAGTCCTCGATATGAGAGTCCTCGATATAAGAATCTTTGATATAAGAGTCCTTGATATAATAGTCCTCGATATAATAGTCCTCGATATAAGAGTCCTCGATATAAGAGTCCTCGATATAAGAGTCCTCGATATAATAGGCCTCGATATAAGAGCCCTCGATATAAAAGTCCTCGATATAAGAGTCCTCGATATAAGAGTCTCCGATATAAGAGTCCTTGATATAAGAGTCCTCGATATAAGAGTCCTCGATATAAGAGCATTTCCCCTCCGTCCCACTGGAGCGAGTTTTCTTGCTTCCCCCACTCTACCTACATACGCCATGCGGGCTCTTATATCAAGTTCTAGTGACGAAGCACTCTTATATCGAGGAGGTAGTGTAAACGGTACGAAAATATATAACTCATCGTCAGTACTTGACAAAATTTCCATTTCACATAAATTAAACGAAAACATTTAACTCAGTACTCGACAAAATTACCAATTTCGATAATGTACCAATCCATTTTGCCCAATCGATTATTAATTAATTGATCGATCAGGTTTTTCCCTCTCGCGGTACGAAATTCACGTAATGAGACGTATTACTCGTTTTTTCGATTATCGGGGCACACGTTTTCATCCCGATGAATAAAGGGATCAGAGATAGTGAGAGAGAAAGATAGAGAGCGAGAGAGGGAGGGAAAGGAAGAGAGAGGGAGGGAGAGAGAGAGATGAAGTGGTGGCTCGCGTTGATCGTGCATCATCAGCGACGATTCGCGAGGCAGAGGATGCCGCAGTATGACGTCACGTTCGACAGCGGGACCGGGAGGAAAGGGTTACAAAGGGTGGGGATTCCCGCGTATGGGTTAATGGCAAAGAGGCCCCGCGGGATCTACAGAGGGCTCTCCCGCTCTCCCTCTCTCTCTCTCTCTCTCTCTCTCTCTCTCTCTCTCTTTCTCTCTCTCTCTCTCTCGTGGGTCCCAAAGCAGGCGAACGAGGAATGAGAGAGAGAGAGAGCGAGAGAGAGAGAGAGAGAGAGAGAGAGAGAGAGAGAGAGGGAGAGGGAGAGAGAGAGAAAGAGGGGGTCAGAGAGTATGGTGGAGAGATGGGTAGGACCTCTCTCTGCCAGCGGCTTCGCGGCTCCTGATTACAGAGCTCGCGCCCTCTCTCCCCCGTGTTGGAGAACGATATCCCTTACTCTATACGAGGCATTCCACGCCAAATCGACCACTTTTAAATCCGACCCCTATAAATTGGCTGAAAGTTTTTTTTATCCTTCTCTACCCTATGAAAAACCATTATCAGAATTTTTTCAAATTTTCTTACCCAACCAAAAAAACTTATGAATTTTTGAAAAAAATTGCGTTTTTTAAATATACTTATAACTTTTCCGAAATTTGACTTATCTAAACGTTTTTTTTTTCAAATTTGTTGGTTTTAAATGTACGGTTGAAAAAAAATACAAAAAAATTATTCAAACTTATATCTTTATTGTTTTTTTTATAGATGTTTGGAAAAAATAAAAAATTGATGATTACTATTTTTCTTTTTTTTTTTTATTGTGTCAAACTTTGACAATTTCTGGAAATCCTCAAATTTTTTGAGAGTGGTGTTTTTTTTATTTCTATTTTTTTTTTCAATTGAAAAAAAAAATTTCAACCAACCTTATTTCTCATGACACTTTTCTGAAAATGTTTGACGGTATTCCGAGAACTTCCATATTTAAAAAAATTTAATAAAAACAAAAATTAAAAGTGGTAATTATGGACTTTTTTTTTTAAATAGCTATAACTTTTTCAAAATTCCACTTGTCGGAAAGTTTTTTTAAAAACATTTTTGTTTTTAACTGTACTTTTTGGGAAAAAAAACCAAAGAAAATATTCAAAGCTTCCTTCTATTTTTTATCTTAATTTGTCGAAAAAAACTGCTAATTTAATTTTTAAAAAATTATTTTCAAATTTGGAAGTTCTCTGAACACCCTTAAAAATTTCGAGAATGGTGTTATGAGAAATAAGGCTAGTTGAAAAAAAAATTGTTTTTCAATTGGAAAAAAAATAGAAATAAAAAAAACACCACTCTGAAAAAATTTGAGGATTTACAGAAAATGTCAAAGTTAGATATAATAAAAGGAAAAAAAATGAAAAATGGTAATCATCGAAAATTTTTCGATTTTTTCCAAAAATCTAAAAAAAAAACAATGAAGACGGATTTGAATAATTTTATTTGTATTTTTTTTCAAAAAGTACATTTAACACAAACATTTTGAAAAAATAAACGTTCCGATAAGTCGAAATTTAAAAAAGTTATAGCTATTTAAAAAACAAAACAATTTTTTTCAAAATTTCATAATTTTTGTTGATTGGGTAAAAAAAATTTGAAAAAATTCTGAAAAACGTTTTTCGTAGAGGAGAAAATCACAAAAAACTTCCAGCCAAATCGAAAGGAGTTGGGTTCAAAAGTGGTTGATTTGGGGTGGAATGCCCCATACACTCTCGCTCTCACCTCGGTTATCCCCGCGGAGACCTCTCTCATACTATAAGAAGCACGATCTCCTGAGCGCGCGCGTCTCTTTCACTCTCTCTCTCCTTCTCTCGGGAGGCTATCAACTCGCTGCCCAACAGAAGGGCGTAACTCTCCCTAATTCGTTCGTTTAATCGTGGCGTTTACGTCCTATCCTATGCCGAAACATCCACGTGTGATTCGTAAATTGCTCTGTGTATGTATATGTATGTGCTTTGTGGAGGAAGGTGTTGTAAGTCGTGTAAGTCCCGTGTTCTGTTTTGCTCGACGAGAGAGATCAGTCCTCGAAGGTGGTCCCGTCGAAGACGCTGCCGTTTTTTTTCATCATCGGCATTCCAGTTTCTCGAGAAATTTATCGGTGGCGTTACACAGACATGTGTGTGACACCCTCCATGAGAAAGACAGAGGCAGAGGGGACGAGGATTATCTCGCTTAAGCTGTGGAACGCGAGACAGCTCGACGATCCATGCGCTCCTTTGGACCAGAACGGATCCTCTTCCTAGTCCCATAAAATGGGCCTGAAATCTATGGTCTATGCCGATGAAATCCAGGAGGAAATAGAGAAAAATTGAAACGCACCGTTCAATTTGAAACGAAAATAGAAATTTCGTGTTTGTAAGGATTTCCAAAGCGACTGGGCAATGTTCGTTGGATTTTAGGGTTAGGTTTGTAGGTGGGATATCAGAGAATATCCAGTTAGGTTTTTTCTATCATACAAAGGTTGTCGGTCGTCGGATGTCATAAATATAATTATAAAGCATAACGACATTAATAATGGTACGGTAATTGACTCTTCGTATGTAAACCTGGGTCATTTTTGTCCTACCCAACATTTCTTCCGCCGATTACTTCCGAACGAGCGAGCGTTAAGGACCACTACCCCCACCTAGAGACCACCTAGGACCACTACCCCCACCTAGGTTGCGAAATTTTTAATGAAAAATTAATGCATTAACCATGCATTACTTTTTTAATGGCTAATGAAATTAATTTAATAGTTAATGAAGATTATTTTCATTAACCATTAAAATTTAGTGGTTAATGGAAATTATTTTCATTAACCATTAAAATTTAATGGTTAATGGAAATTATTTTCATTAACCATTAAAATTTAGAGGTTAATGAATATTATTTTCATTAACCATTAAAATTATTTCCATTAACTTAGGACTTAGATTTTCACCTTAAATTCTAAAAAGCATCTATATTTTAATTCTAAAAATCTAATTCCTAAGTCAATAAAATGTAATGCAAAACTGTAATAATTTGTTCATCTATATTTTTTCATTGCCAAAACTGCGATCAAAGTTTTGTTCATTACACATTACATTGCAATGGGTGATGGAATTTTTTTCTATTACACACTACATTGTAATGGGCAGAGTTGCAAATAATGCATTACTTTTTTTAATGCAATTGCATTTTCATTAACCATTAACATTTAATGGTTAATGGAAATAATTATCGTTAACCATCCCGTAGTAAAAAACTCCATTCGTCGCCATTGAAAAATCCCCATTCATTCCCCATTGCCAAAATAACCAACGGAGATGAATGCCGAATTGCCTAAGGGGATTTTCGCCATTGAATTCCTCCTTTGAAATCGAATGAGGATTTTCCAATGAGGATTGACTTCCCCATTTGAAACGGAATGGGGATTATCCTATGGGGATTCAATGAAGAAAATCCCCATAGGCAATTCGGCATTCATCTCCATTGGTTTTTGTAGGCAATGGGGAATGAATGGTGATAATCAATGGAGATTCTTTAATATAGTAAAAAAACTCCATTCGTCACCATTGAAAAATCGCCATTCATTCCCTCATTGCTAAAATAACCAATGGAGATGAATGCCGAATTGCCTAAGGACATTTTCGCCATTGAATTCCCCGTTTGAAATCGAATAGGGATTTTCCAATGAGGATTGACTTCCCCATTTCAAACGGAATAGGGATTATCCCATGGGCATCAGTCGGCAAGAACTCCTTGCATGGATTTTTTGGACACCGACTTCTGCTAATATTCCGTGCTCAAACTCGTCTAGATAAGCATACTCTTCGCATAATCCGTATGGGAGTTCAGCGGGTTGCCATCCTGCGACATCTCGCGCCAAGTCTCGGAACTAACGCGACGTGGTTTCCAATGGACATCTTTGGGTAGTGCTGATCATTCAGTTCATCCGCATTTACTTCCCAATGGACATCATTGGGTAAAGCTGATCATTTCGTTCATCAGCATTTGCCTTCCAATGGACACCATTGGGCAATGCTGATCGCTCGATCCATCAGCATTTGCTTTCCAATGGACATCATTGAGTAATGGTGATCATTCGGTTCATCCGCATTTGTTGTTCAATGGACGTCATTGGGCAATGGTGACTTTTTAATGAATATCCATTCACTGATCAATGGTCGTTCCTATACGCCATTGAAAAATTCGGAAATCTCAATGGGTCCCCATTCATTGTCCAATGGAGTCGTATGAGGACCATTGGTTGCCATTGGCGATTCAATGGAGTTTTCTACTACGGGATTAACCATTAAATTTTAATGGTTAATGAAAATGCAAATGCATTCAAAAGAGTAATGCATTATTTGTAACCCTGGAAGAGAGACTTGACACCCAAAATGTAAGGCCTCAGCTGCCCTTGAACCGTCACAGCGAGCGGACAAAA